>BPLR01019356.1:0-63075 GCA_021605095.1 Caerostris extrusa
ATCCAGAAACTTCAAAATCAACAATAAAAAAGCTTTAGCAGCGATTTAAATGCAAGCTGACATGCATTTAAGGCTATGAAAATATCTATTTGAGTAAAGCGAGTGTAATATTTTCCGATGTTTCCTTTAATGTACGAAAATGTTATTTTTTGAGAGTACTACAGAAATCAAAATGTCCAAAAGGAGCCTCCATTTGTTTTGAAAAGAAAAGAAAGATAAATGCAGATATTTTTTTTTAACATTTGAAAGAGAAGATTTCAAATTTTTCTCAAATGTAAATTTTTCTTGATGATTTTTCTTTTGCCATCCTTTTTGCAGTAACTTTTTGCCATCATTTTCAATGTTAAAAGTAACCAAAAGTGTACATATTTTCAATGTAGGACTTTATTTTAAGAAATGGCTTTTTTTATTGATACAAGATTCAAGATCTCTAAAAGCCCTCGACTTACTTTGAAAAAAAAAAAATAATAAATGCAAACACAAAGATAAATACAATTTTCAACATGAAAGAGGAAGATTTCAATTTTTTTTTCAAATGTACAATTCTTCTTGGAGATTTTATTTTTAAGAAGAGAAAATTCGTTATAAGATGAATATGCAAAAGCAAATGCAACGCTGACGAAACTCTAATTCACAGTTGGCACATCTGCAATTTTTTGCGTTTTATAACTTTTAATAGTTCACACATCGTTTCACATCAACATTCCTCACACAAAAAATTATATAGTTTTATTATTTTTTTGCCAGACTCTCCGTAATATCAATTTCCCAGTGAAGAGTTATTACCCTTCCATGGTTAATCCACCAACCAAGTGCCTTTCAAAAAAGCATTTGCCAAAAACCAGAAAGAAAAATAATTTGAATGGCAGCCAAAATATCAATAAAAAAGTCACAACGGACGTAAACAATGCCTATCTATTGAAAGCAAGTAGGATATTTCTTACTGATAGAAAAAAAAAAACGCTTCTCTTTATCTTTATCTCTGGCAAACATTCTTTATCGCTGACATGCAATCTTCTCATAAAGGTATCTCTTGAGTGCCTACTAATGGTTTTCTTTTTTTCATATATTCTTTTTTCCGTTTAAGCACGCCTTTCCTGGAAGTAATAAAAAAATAAAAATAGAAAGAACATACCGCCAAAAACTATGGTTAATGGTTGAGACCATATTTCTAGGGGTAAAATATAAGTTGGAAGAGAATTTGTCTGTTTTTGTTGCAACATTCTTTAAGATTGCGTCTTGGGAATGTCAGCACGGCTGGATAAGCAATTTAAGAAAGGGCATGTTGCCAAGCAAAATACACATCAGTAAAAGGATGCATGGGTGGAAATTTAGTCAGACTTTGTTGCGTTTTGAAAAATAAGCGTAATCTCGCTTCCGTCTCAAAGCCTTGACTGAGTCACGCAGCTGTTTTGCCTCCCGTTTACAATGCCTCACTACTTTTCTTCCTATTCAGCTGTCAATCACTTTTAAATGTAAATATTTGGAGTAACAGAAAGTGTAATATTTTCCTATGTTTCCTTTAGGCAAAAAATGGTTTATTTTCTTAATTTTCAAATTCAAGTGTCTAAAAGGCTCAACTTGTTTTAAAAATTATTTAAAAAAGAAACACAAACAGTACATAGATATAATTTTTAACATTTGAAAGAGGAGATAACTAATTTTTGTTTTATACTATACGTTTTCTTCAAAAATACCCATATCATTTTGTAATAATTTTAAGAAGTGATATAATGTTATTAATTTGTTTTAAAAAAATCATCCATCTCGTCAAATTGAATAAATAAACTTTATCTCATTTATAATAATAAAAATATCTTGAAGCTGTCACAAATAGCCCACACATGTTGAAACTATATAATTTCTTTTACCAGAGCGAAATTCTTTTGCAGACACCCACTTAATATCAATTTCCCCGGAGAGAGAATTATTACCCTTCCATGTAGTTAATCCACCAACCAAGTCCTTTCAAAAAGCACATGCAAAAACCAGAAAGAAAAACAATTTCCGTTTGAACGGCTGCCAAAAATATCAACTAAAAAGTCACAATGGAGGCAAAAAGTATAAGTTGGTTGAAGCAAGAAGGATATTGGCGTTACAGAGATTCCCCAAAAAATAACATCCTCTCTCTTATCTTTATCTCTCAAACATTCTCTATCGCTCACATGCAATCTTCTCATAAGAAAGTATCTCTCTTGAGTGCCCTACTATTAAGTTTTTCTTTTTTTCATATATTCTGTTTCCCGTTTAAAAGCCTTTCCTGGAAGGGGAAAAATACTAGAAAGAACATTCTGCAGAACTACGCCTTAATGGTTAAAACCATATTTCTAGGATAAAATATAGGGGGTTGGAAGAGAGAATTTTTTGTCTGTTTTGTTGCAACATTCTTTGAGATTACGTCTTTTGAGATTATGTCAGCATGGTTGGATGGAGAAGTAACAAAAAGAGAAGGGCCTGTTGCCAAGCTGAAATACACATCAGTAAAAAAGGGATTCATAGGTGGAAATTCAGAAAAGACTTTGTTGCGTTTTGGGAAATAAAAGCTGAGGCTCGCTTCCGTCAACAAGCCTTAACTGAGATCACGCAGCTGTTCAGAGGCTCCCGTTTCGCGGCAGGTACTGCTCCGCTTCCTATTCAGCTGTCAAGCACTTTTAAATGTAAAATATTTGGAGTAACCGAAAGTGTAATATTTTTCAATGTTTTCTTTTATGTACGAAAATGGCTTATTTTCTTAATTGCTGCAAGATTCAAGGTCTAAAAAGCCTCGGCTGTTTTGAAAAAAAAAAAAATGTTTAAAAAGGAAACACAAAAAATAAGTACAGACAATTTTTAACATTTGAAAGAGAAGATTTCAAAGTTTTTTAAAAAACGTACAATTCTTCTTGGCGATTCCATTTTGCCGGCATTTAAAATGTAAATATTTCGAGTAAACCAAAAGCGCATTATTTTCCATTGTTTCCTTTATGTACGAAAATGGCTTTATTTTCTTAAAAGCTGCAAAATTCAAGAAGTCTGAAAAACATCGACTTGTTTTGAAAAAAAATTTTAAAGAAGCACAAACTATAAAAGCATCCAATTTCTAACACTTGAAAGAGAAGATTTCAAAGTTTTTTCAAACGTACAAATTTTTTTTTTTTTTTTTTGATGATTTCATTTCTTTTAAGAAGTTTCATTTGCCAACATTTTAAATGTAAATATTTGAGTAACCAGAATAAAATTTTCAATGTTTCGTTTACATTTGCATAAAAAATGGCTTATTTTCTTAATTGCTGCAAAATTCAAGATGTCTAAAAAACCTCGACTTATTTTGAAAAAAAAAAAGTAATTCAAGAAAGAAACATGAAAGATAAATATATAATTTTTTTAACATTTGAAAGAGAGTTTTTTTTTTTCAAATGTACAACTAATTTTCTTGGAGATTTCATTTTTTTTTTATTTATTTAAAAAAAGGAAATTTTGTCAGCTGCACTAAATCGTGGAATAGCACATACTACAGTCATGGATATTTTCACTATAAAATTCGTTTATAGAACTAATTTGTTACAAAACAAACATGATAGATATTAAATATCAAAAGAACGCATAGTAAATGCCACTTTCTTTGTTGGGAGAACTGTTATATAAGATTTCATATGCTCCGTGAACACACCGTTACGAAAGTTTCACTAGTTACAAAAAAAAAAAAAATTGGATATGTTTTGTACTTTAATATATTTTTTCGAGGTAGGTCAAGTCTTTTCAATTACCCTATATAATCAGAGCTTCAGAATACTAGTGTTCTGGTGATAATATTTGGAAATATTATTTAAACAAATTAATTATGTCTCTAAAGAGAAACAAATATTTCTTCAAATGTAATAAAAATAAATTTTACAAGTTTGTACATTTTTTTGCATAAATGTAGCTTTTTAATAGAATCGTTTAAACGTATCTCAATCATGTTTTCACCGTGCAATCATAATTTATATGATGTGCATTTATTTATCATGTATTCACCCTACAATCAAAGCAATGTAGCTTTTTAATGGAATCGTCTTAAGCGTATTTCAATCATGCATTCAACCTGCAATCGTAATTTATAATATGATTGCAAGGTGAATACATAATAAATAAATGCACATCAAAACAAAATTTTCATTTCTTTGATTGCGAAACAATAATAAAAGATGTGCATTAAATATTCTTGTTAGGTTAATATTTAAAAATATCTGTTAATTCTAGTCTTTATAGTAGAGAAATAATTTTGGATTAACAAAGAATGATTTCCATTATTTAAAAGCATCCTTAATTTTCAAAATTGTTACTCATAAATTAATAGAAACCAAGGCTAAAAGAAAAAAAAAACTAAACCATTGATAGTTTCGCTGCAATTGCAGGGATTTTAAAGTTGTCAAAAATAAAATTGCAGATTCTTTGGCGAAGAATGCCAGTCTGGATCAGATTGCCACTCCTACTTCCCCAGCAAATGCCTTGGCAAAATTTAAACTCATGATTCTTTCTAAGATCAAAACTAAATACCAAACTACAGAACTAAATGTCTACAGAAAAAAAAAAAGCTACCACTCTCACAAGATTAAGGATGAAGGACTCCAAGAATATGAAAATTTCTGTTGAGGACGTTAAAAATACCAAAAATGTGGCAACATGCCCTGATGCCGAGCTTACTCCTCATCGTGTCTTTGACCGACAAGCTATTGCAGCATACATTATCTGGGCTATCCCTCGGAAAAAGACTTACCACTTCGAGCTGGCAATCAACATAGCCAATATTATTCAGGAGCACCACGATATTTGATTTTTTGTACTATTCAGAGTATAAGATTGGACAACAACAAAAAACAACAATAACATGACTAATTGGAAAAACCTTATGCAACACAGAAAACGAAATGGAAAAAACTATATTGAAGAATTGAAAGAACGATGCTGAAGATTGGAAACAATTTCAATTAACTCACCTGTCAATGTTCCAAGTCCTGGTTTCTGTATCAAAATATCCCCAACCGGCTGCATTCTGGGCGGACATCACTGGCCTTTCCAGACCAGTTATCATGGACACCACCAAATCCTGCACTGTTCCTGCAGCATCGTATTCGGCGATGAGGTCCGGTTTGTGTTTGGCTAACCACAGCAACGTGGCGCACCCATGGCCAGCACTCAGCCTCAAGTGGGAGTCCGGCTTTGGCAGGGAGGCAAGGAAATCTTCGCTGCATCGTCCGTCTTGCCACGTGTAAAGGACACTCACTTGCTCGGTCTCGTACCTGGAAAAGAAAAAACATTTCTTAAGATATCGGTTCACTGATTGTGGGTGAGACGTGGAGAAAAGGTGCTAGCAAAGCGCCAAGAGTTTGAAAATTGTTATAAATTAAGAAGTCTAAACTAAACATTTTTAAATAATCAAAATAAAACTGTTTGGTTCTACATAGTAAGTAAACAAAATTCTTGAAAGGCTCATGTTTCACTAATGACCGATGGCATTAAAGTATTTTTAAATTTGGAATCAATCACTTGGAATAAATGATGTAACCATGCTTCCTCCTACGCATTGGCGGAGCGTCCCTTGTGGCATTCAGGAGAAATGGTCAGTTGGCTACATGGACAGGATGTATATTACGCACATCCCACGCGTATCTGAGTATCTTATTTTCAGCTTAGAAGTGGAGTCCTTCCACGAATCTATAATTATATGTCTTTAAATGTGTTAAATATTGGCTGTAGTTAATTGTACGTGTGGTGTTTGTGCGTGCGTGAATAAAGCTGTGAGTTCTCAAACCTGTGTCTCAACTCAACCATACCCAGTTACAATCCAGCTGCACAACCACCACACTACAATGAAAAATTTTCAAAAATAACATGAAAATTTTAATAAGCAGGAACTTTAATCATTATGAATTTCAAAACTGTTAATAATTAGTTATCTGATGTTAACAATCTATGATTTTAGATGAAACAAAGTATTTTGATTCCTTTCCCAACAACGTACTATTTGTGGGGTCAAAAATATTTTTTCCTGGATTAACTATAATCAAATAAAGTTTGAAACAAACATTTCTAAATATCCTAGAGAAAACTCTTTAATCCTGAATTAGACGAAAAATAATTAACTATGGTATTAAAATGACCAATAATTAAAATTTTAATAATTAGTTTAATTAATCAACTTTAATTAATAAAATTTTAATTTTGCAGCAAAAAAATTAAGCTCTTGTAGTTAGCTGTCACATGTTAATACACTTGATTAATGAGTAATTATATATATATATATATTTCCAATGCAGCTGGCAAACAGACATGGACTTCTTGGATGCCTTAAGGCAAGATCTGCACAGACGTTACTCACTTTGCATTACCCAGGGGGCGCGTGTAACTTGAAGATAAGCCACAGACGCGGAGTAACAATGCCCCGCAACGCTCTACGATCCTATTAAGAGCGGTACCTACGGTTTAAAGTGGATTCCGAACCATTACAAACATCCCCTGCCACCACCGGAACTCGAACCCGAAACCTGTGGTATCGAGCGCTAGAGCGCTAGCCGCTCGGCCATTCAGGCCCATGAGCAATTATATTGATACTACATTTATAAATAAGATTACGAAGCTTTAATAACTTTAATTTAAAAACATTTACACATTTCTAAAATAAATTGAATAAACTATTAAAGCTATATGATATTTAACAAAAAAAAAAATGTCAAAGGAGTGCTACAAATTTTCTTTTACTAAAGAAGGATCAATAGTAAGAAGTTTGAGCACAACTATTTCAAGAGAAAAAAAGATAATAAAATTTTCTTAATAATAAATTTATGTGGCTTTTTAAATATATATATAAAAAATAATATTTGTTTTAGATCAAGGGCGCACAGACTGGAGTCTACCTATACTTATCTTTTTTTTATTTATAGAATCAATGAAATAAACGAAATGAAACTGTCACATTCACCGATTCAAACAAAACTGCAATCCAGCTATTTAAAAGAAAGAATCCCGTATTTATATTTTACTTTCTAATTTTTTCTGTTTATAAAAGTTATTTACAACAACTTTTCCCTTTAAATTTTTTCTCATTAACTCCGCATAATTACAATCACACATTTTAGTCATTTATTGAGAAAAGGATGGGGCCTGAATGGCGCTCGGTACCACAGGTTTCGGGTTCGAGTCCCGGCGGTGCCATGGATATTTGTAGTGGTTCGAAATCCACTTTAAACTGTAGGTCCCGGTCCTAATAGGATCGTAGAGCGTTGCGGGTATTGTTACTCCGCGTCCGTATCTTCAAGTTACGCGCGCCCCTGAGTCATGCAAAGTGAGTAACGTCTGTGCAGCTCTTGCCTTAAGGCATCCAAGACCAACCTGTCTAAGTGTTTGCCAGCTGCATTAGAAAGAAAAAAAAATGAGAAAGGGAAAACTTGGGACTATATTGTTTTCTAAAACAATGACCCTCCAACCTTAATGACCCCGCAGTGCTTAGTTTTCAACTATTTCCTCTTCACCGCTGATCCATAAATATATATATAAATATTGATATAATATATATATAAATTTATATATAATATATATATTATATAAATATATATATATATAAATATATATATAATATATATATAAATTTTTTTCCCGATTTCAATGATTTTCAATTTTAGCAGATTTTATCAGGAAAAAAGTAATGTAAAGTGACAAGGAATCAAAAAGAAATCTCAATCGTGTATGCAAAACACTGTCAACGATTAAAAATTATGGTTTGTAAAGGAAAAGTTGTTGTAAATAACCTTATATAAATAGAAAATAAAATAAAAATATAAATATGCTTATGTAATAGAATATTCGAAACAAAAAAAAATATTAAAAAGAACGTAATCTCATAAAATTCAAACAATAGTATATTTGAAATAATTAACTTTAATTTAAAGAACTCACGCCACCAGGTATCACGACGCATATACGTGAGGCAGAAAATATTTTTCGTTTAATTGTAAAAGGACTAATTAGAGTTTGTAGTTTTTTGGCAAGACACGAAACTAAAGAATAATAACTTCAAGGGGGAAAAGTTACAACTCTAGATGTTAAAGCTTTTACGTTACATTGAAATACCATAAGTATATTTTAAGTATATATATATATGTAAATTTACACCGGTTCCAATAGATTCATCCCGGTCGAACCTACAGTTTTGTTAGACTTCTCTACCAGTCTAACAAAAGCTTGACTTTTGCAGTGGGTCTAGGGGATTTGACTTACAAAACGCAGTAACGGAACGTCACTTTAAATAAAGCCATTTATTGCTACGATATTTTACAATGATATTTACATTGATTGTTAAACATTCACAACCATTTTCTACCGCTGCTTGACGCAGCCTCTCCCATGTCAGCTAGCGTTCTCTTCCTCCGTCATCTACGGGGTCCGGTCCCCTTCTCGTGGGGTCAGAGTTCAAAGTTGAATACTCCCCCACGTTGTAAACAGGCTCTGTCAAAGACAAGCAAACGTGATGTGTCGCCGCCTGCTGATTACCACACAAACAAATCCTATATAATATACTTTCCTTTAACAGGACTGCATTATGGCATTTCTCTTCCTTTTCCTTTGTGAGTAATGTAGGAAGTTCCTGCTCACAATACTAACGTATACTCTGCTCTATTCCACTCTGCTGTAGGCAACATATATTCTTCTTTGCTTCGAGTAATACAGCATTTGCTCTCATCTAATACACACTCTGTTCTGGCATGGAGAACACACATTATGTTTTTTGTGCCCCATATTTTGATATAGGGCGCTGTATCTGCCATATGTTATATCTTCTTTTGTATCTGAAAAGAATGACTGCAGTTGACACGCCAGGTCGATTCGAACCCGAGTCTTTCTGCATGCAAAAGGAGTCTCCAGACTAGAGAACGAGACAAGAGAGTAGTTATTGCTCTAAGTGTCTCGTAAGGCACGGGAAAAACCGGCCCTGGTTGGAGAGAAGCGAGACAGTTGACACACTCAGAAGGTTGCGTCCACACTGAGACAAGCCGGTTTATAATCTGTTTGGGGGAACTACTCCCTTGTCTCGTTCTCTTATCTGGACGGTGTTTAAGAAGTTATGCTACAACTGAGACCACCAATTGAATTTTAAAGATACAGAGATTCAAACTGATAATAATGTTGATTAACGAGATCAAAAAATGAATTCCATACATTTCCAGACGATTTTTAACACCAAATTCCAGAAATGGCATTTTCAATCTCATGATGTTAAAGGTGACATAAGAAGGCTGTGAACTACGACATGACACTACGTGCTTGTGATTCTTCAAACCATGAAAATAATCAATCTTAACTATCCACTTTTTTTTTCCCCATATCTCCCTTCATATACTATATATACTTGCAAGAGATTCGGCACTAAAGTTCATCAGCGCGGTACCGCAATAGTTTAGCGGCACTGCTATACGAAGAAAAACTCTTCTTTATTTGTCTGTTCTGGAATCCAATCCGTTTATTGCACGGGCACGCATGCGAGAGGTGACAGATGAGACTTTATGAGACGTCGTAAAACGAGGAAGTGCGAACATGTACCGATGGATGTTAACGGGAAACCGTTTTTCCTAAGCGATGGAGATGTCATTTATGGGGAAGGAGGACAGACTGGTTTTGTCTTTCTTACTTTCCCTGTTCATATTCTGGTTTTTTAAGTGTCTTTTGTTTTGCTCGTTTTATTGCGAGAACAGTCTCGAATTTCAATGAAATGGTCGTGATGAAGTAAGAGTTTAGTTTATATAAGTCTTTCAACGAATTGTTAATTAATAGGAATATCTCACGGGTAAGATGCATTGTTTTAGTTTTTTCAAACTGGTCGTTCGTACAAAAGAAAAAAAAAATAGAAGGAAAAAAGGGGTGACACTTTGCTGGGCTTTAAAAAAAAATTGTCTGTGACTTTTAAAATAAAATAATAAAGTAATTAAAAATAAAATAATTAATAATTAATAAAAGAATAACAATTAATAATTAACAAATAATAAATAAATAATAATTAAAAACTACTGAAATCTGCTCGGCAAATTTCAACTTATCATGAATGAACATTCAAGAACGGATGAATAAACTCAGGAATGTGCCAATGTTTAATAATGCACGAGATATATGAAGCAATTGATTGGCATACTACAAGAATGGCCAAACTCAAATAGCTACATGAATATAGCATTGAATAAGATCAAGAACTTCATTAAGAATGAATTGTTCAAGAATCTCTAAAAGAATATTCAAAAGTAAGATAAATGTCTTCGTAAAAGAAGAATGAAGTATTCCTAATTTACAAGAAACGTTATCTCATACAATACCCAAAAGAATGTATAAAAGTTGGAAAGTTCTAGTCATAAATGAAGAATGAAGTATTCCCAATTCTACAAGAAACACTATAACATTCGATAACCAAAAGAATATATCAATGTTTGAAAAATCTGGGCATAAATGACGTATTCCAAATACAATAAGAAGCATTATACAGCTCCAAAAGCACGGGAAAATGCCAAAAGTGATAAATGTGGAACTTCAAGAAAAAGGAATTGATTAACGCACTACGAGTTTTATAGCCATTGGAAATACAAATGTTAGAAATCCCAACCCAAAACATAAAACGTGATTCAAAACCATACCACAAAATACTTCAAACAAAAGCCAACTTCTCCAGAAAATTCCTTAAGATTAACGTTATTCATGAAGCATTTCAAGAGTTAAGGGGCCCGAAGTACCCATTTTCTGCCAAAATTTGAAATGGAGTTTTATTTGCTTGGCCCTCATTTTCGGATAACTTCACGGACATCTAACCAGGACAACATCATGTTCACAGATGATAATAAATAATAAATAAAATAAAAATGTTAGAATTATTTGTAAAATGATATCCGGAACTTTGTTTAAAAATTAAAAAGTAATGCGCAATTATGCAGGAGAAAATCATTAGTAATATCTCGCCAGCTGTCGCGTGGAAAATTGGCAAGCGGCCAAGTTACACGGGTTCATATAATGGTGTTACAGATGGTAGATACTTTTCGAAGTGTTTTAGTTAATAAGGATGAATTTTAGTTAATAATGAAAATAATTTTAATTTTTAATAATTAACATTTCAAATTACATATTATCAAAAGAAAAATTGAGAAAACTTTTTCTTTCAAAATTGCTTTGTACAGCGTATGCCCCCTTCTAACAAATCGATTCGTCCATTTCTGCCTTTAAACAGGATGCTTATCTGTTCATTGAATAGCTGGTAGAACAGTAGTTTAATCTTTTAGAGATACTGTACAATCTAGGGTATCTATTAAAACAATTTAATCATTTCTTTGTGTCCTGAGTTCGAGTTCCATTAAAGAAATTTGATGTAAAGCTTATTTACGTTAAATTAATATTTACTAATGGATTACATTTTCTTCTTCTTTTATGGCGCAACAGCTTTATGGTGGACCAAGGCCGTCTTAAAGTGGATACGTTACGTCATAAGTGGGAGCACCGTTTAAAGTGGATTCTGAACCACTATACAAACATCCGTGGCATCGCCGGGACTCGAACCAGAAACCTGTGGCACCGAGCGCTAGTCACTCTGCCATCAGGCCTCTTACATTATATTACTAATAGCTTTTTATTAAACCCACGTGTAGCCCATAATTAATATGAGCTACTTAATTTCAGGGGCCTGATGGCCGAGTGACTACGCCGTGGCGCTGCAGGTTTCTGGTTCGAGTCCCGGCGATGCCATGGATGTTTGTAATGGTATGGAATCCACTTTAAACCGTAGGTCCCCCGTCTAATATGACTGTAGAGCATTGGTGTAATAGATGACAACCCTACCCCAGTAAGAAAATATATCTCGTCTCGAAATCTAACATCGGCCTTGGCCCACCATGGTGCTGTTACGCCACTGATGATTATGATGATGATGATTATGATGATGATTATCAATTATAGATGACAGAATACTTAAGGACACAAATGATTATGCATATGGACAGGGTATGTAGTAGATTACATTTATAAAGATCACCACATTTCTGCATTATGGGACGTATAATGGGTTTTAGACTTTGTCTTATTGGAATATAAAATTTTTATCCAAGCTCAACCTAAAGGCATTTTTTTCGTATCCACGGGGCTGCTGCGCCAATGAATAAGAAAAAGAAGTTTGATTTTAAGAAACAAGTAGGGATTTTGACAAAGATCTTGCATCATTAAAAATTCAATAAACTAATTGCCTGGTTTCTAGATTTTCTCCAATAAGACATGCAAATTCATGTAATTATCTCGAAAACTTCCTCCTAGAAGGCACTTCTTGTTTCACATTATGCAGCAATAATAATACAATAATATTGACACACAAACGCGATGTTCCTTATCATGTACAGAAGCATTAATATTAACGAAAATAAATTATAAGTTATTTTCCTTGAAATTGTCTTATGACTGCATTTTCTTTTCATACATATCAAACACTGAAATAGCTGAAATATAAACATTCTTCATAATATTCCAGCTAAACAAGTCGTAGGATATTCCGTGTTTCGTTATCAGTCTGTTTAGCGCCGTGAGAATCTGACGTAATCACAGACAGCGGAAACCACTGTTTACTTAAACGTCGAGGAAGTGCGTTATCTCCTTTTATGAGAGGCATTAAGGTCAAAGGTGGACCTTAACAAAAGTCAATTAAGGTCGAAGGTCATTCTAATTCAAACTTGGGAAAATTATGACGAGGAGTGAAAAAAAAATCCACCATTTTGCTGTTGCGTATCTTTTGTGTCATTTCAAAAGCAGAAATGTTTCAGAAATAATAATTTTAAGTAAATAATTTTAAGTGTGGGTGTTATAAAGATTATGACATTATTCGCTGATGGAGAGTTTTAGTTTATAAATTCGAATGGGTGAATTCCAAATCATTCTAATATTTCCTTGAGGGAAAGGCAACTTCAATTCTGGTCTTTATCTAATTAAAAATGATTAAAAACATACGATTATTTCGATTTGTGGTACAGTAAAAACACGTACAGAAAACATGTAGGCGACACAGATTGGAATCCACTCTTGGCGAGGATTGCAGTCACTATTTCCAAAAATGAAAAACTCGATGGCAATTGTTATTATGGTTGTAAGCATTTCCAACCTCACAATTAGGATGTCCAATAATTTTTAAAGTTTTGTCTCATGTGATATGCGCCGCCTGATAGCCAACTGGCTAGCGCTCTGGCCGTTAGTACCGAGAATCCTGGTAGTGGTATGGATGTTTGTGTGTTGTTCGATTCCACGGTAAACGGTATGGACCGGTCTATTTAGCCTAAAGTGTGCACAAGATGACTATAGAGCGTCAAACTAAACCTCATGTGATATGCAAATGGAAGAATATCCTTTAGAGTCTTCCAGGGTTTTTCATATCCATCGATGGATTATTCGTAGCATACATATAGTATTACATATACACATATATATGATACATATTCGTAGCATAGTATTTAGTATAATACAGTGTTCCCTGATGTATTAAAAAAAAAGTGCATAATTACAATGCTTATCGATTTACTGGTTCATTGCATGAATTCATGTATGTCACAAATGAGAAACAAAATTCAGATAGAGAGGATATACACGAAATAATCTTCTCTTCCTGGCGGCTTGATGGCCAAATGGCTAGCAGTCTGGCCTTTGACATCACAGGCTTCGGGTTTGAATCCTGGCGGCAGGAATGGATGTTTGTGAGTAATCGGAATGCATGTTAAACAGTAGGTACCGGTCTAATGAGCCCAAAGTGTGCAAAATGATCGTAGAGCGACAAATCAAACCTCCCCCTCTTCCCATTTTAATTGAGTTACTAGAATATCCATGGTTCAATTTAAATAACGCAGAATCCGCTGCATGTCTATTATCCGTGATTGAACTATGCCAAATAAAAGACATTAAAAGAAAAAAATGCTCCTTGGAATTTAAAAATAACGATAATGACAATCGACAAAATTGAAAATAAGGATAATGTATATAATAGATACCCAACAAATCTCCTTTTACAGATTCCCAACAAACTATAGATTCTCTAGTGCTATTTTCAAATGCCCTGCACTTTGATTTGAGGTCATTCACTCAAATATGGCATATGTATAGCAGATTCAACTTTTACCCTGAGTGGTAGCAAACAAAATTGTAGCTCGCTACATTACAATTTGAAAGGAACAAGAGCAATACAATGCAATTTGAAAGGAAATCCTCACTTTCTTCCATTTTCTACAAGCCCTACTAATCAACTACGTTCATCCTTGACATGAATAGGAACTTTAAGAGAGTTCTTCATGTCTTCTTTCGAACGAATCCACAGATCAGAAATACCAACCTCACATGATATACAACAAACCAGGCCCTGCAGAATTTGTATGCTTTTGGTTAAGAATCCCTATAGTATGTAGGTTGGGCAACCAAATTGTAAATGAGTGTGGTTGGGTTGATATATCTGAGGCACAGTTTATTTACACATGCACAAACAACACACTTATGAAATTAGAGACATATATATTTAACACATTTAAAGACACATAATTATAGATTCGTGGAAGGATTCCACTTCTCAGCCAAAAACCTGATACTCAGGTACGCGCATAGTCCGTGAAATATACTTCCTTTCCAGGTGAGAGTCTGAAAGCCAAGAGTCAACTGAATCTATTTCCTTTCGGGTTGAGAGACTATAAACTAAACGTTTCTCGACAGAAGCGCGTGGTTGCGCTGTATTTGCTCTCAGGTGCGAGCCTCGAAGCCTACTGACCATTTCTCTTGAAAGCTTGAGGGGGCGCCCTTGCCAGTGCGTAGCAGGAAGCACGGTTACATCTCTACATTAAAACACTTCTCTTAAAGTGTTATTCTTGTAGAAATGTCAGAAAATTCTGTGATATTCTATCACAAAAAGACCCGGCAAATGCATACCTTCCCAGAGAATTTTGAAGAGACAAGGTACATTTCTCTTAATCATATGGGGGGAAAAAAATTATGCTTAGAAATGCCCTAAAATGGATAAGCGGTTTAAGAAAACGGATATTTATATTATTCTTGCAGGAGATTGCATGATTTCAGGATTATTTTTTGGCACATCTCGTTGTTGTACCAAAAGTCTCAGACAGTTGGTACTTCTATTTCAGAAGGCGTTAATCATTTTAACTGTTAAAAATCAGATACTAATGTTCTTGAAATATCTATCATACTGACCAATGAAATGTCGCGAGCGAAGTAACGGCTACGTTCTACAATGTCGCTCATGGCACTGCTGTACATTCATATGGCTGTTTATTTGATCCAACTTCGCAAGCGTTCTAGTATATCGCATCCCACACTTGACCCCATAGCAAAAATTCGTACGAAAAAGGCAGCCAATTCATGCATACCTTTGAAGAATTCTTGTGGGGTGCATTGCAGTTCCGTAGCAAACAAAATATTCCACCAATGAAATGAATATGAGAGCAGTCAAGTGAGACCTAATTTTTTTCATTCCATATACTCTTTCGAAGTATTTTTAGCAGTTTCCAATTCGTACAAAGTTTTAACGTACTTGTAATTGATTAAATAAATTTTAATGTACCTCTGATAAAAATTTTAAAATACTTCTGATTGAATAACCTAAATAACTGTGTTACGTCGAAACCCAGGTTCCCCTGCATAGGGGAGGTCAATTTATGTCCAGAAAAACATCCTGTCTGTGGGGGTGTCTAGCAGGGGGTGAGGTGACGGGAGAGAGAGAAAGAATGTAAGAAGGGAGAGAACTGCAACAAAAGAGAAAGGTTGTGTGGAATCTTCGAGTTTGATGGCTGCATAAGTAAAGGAGTTGAAACTCATCTATCAAAGAGAAAGGTTGTGTGGCAGTGCATGAGCTTGATGGCTACATAAACTAAATGAGTTGAACAACTACGACCAAAGAGAATGGTCGTGTGGCAGCATCTTCGAGCTTGATGGCTGCATAAGTAAAAGAGTTCAATAAGTGTAACCAACGAGGAAGGTTGCGTGTGGCAGTCCATCTTCGAGCTTGATGGCTGCCTAAATAAAGGAGATTAATTAAATTTATACAGTCCATTCATTTCTTCGTGTCTGTGTCGAAGATTACTTGAGATTTGTGTGTCCGATATCGAACAAACTGTATTATTTATACCAATAAACCAGATTATAGCACTTCGGAACAGAACTAGATTTAACTGTATCGTAACAATGATAACAACCAAATGATAACTCTTCGATTAGAACTAGATTTAACTGTATAGAACTGTTCACAATTCTTACAACTGCAGTGATTTAGCACCACCAATCGGTGGCATTTAGTATTAACACAAGCAAGCGACAAACGAAAATTCTCGACACTTTAATCTTCTGGAAGTATAATTTTAATAAACTGTTAGCATTTGCTTGATACTCCATTTTAGCACAGTAGCATGTGAGAACTCTATACAAAACAAGCTAAAGTTTATTTAGACGTGCACATTAATTTAATTCTATGTACGCAATACGAATCAGTGCAAGGCCATAAAAATGCTGAGGTAAATAAAGTGTGAACATATTTACGCCATTTATTCTTCGAAATTACAAAAATTCAGTTTTATTTCAACATCAGTTGATTCTTAATGGCGCACTGAAGAGAAATAACGTTTACAGAAAACAGGTTTCGCAGGATTTGAGAAACTTTGAAATTTTAATTGAAAAGGTCGCGGTATAGAAATGAAATTTCAATATCTGAATAATTTTAAATTGTATTGTTTAACTGTTTTTGATATAAGAACTCATGGGCAAAAGAAAAATTAACAATTCATTGTGTCATTATTTATACTATTGATCCACACATAGGGCGTTAAAGTTAACAGAGTCATACTCATGTTAACTTGAGTGTCATGTTAACTTCCATGAGTGTTCGATTCCAGCTGATGAACTTTCTTTGAGAAATGAGTTGATTCAAAGGAGATCTTAAGTGTCTTACGGTGGCATTTGGTTAAAGCTTCCTGAGTTTTCTCGTTATTCAGGCAAATTTAAAAAGCATCCAAGGAGATTTCACACATTAGTGTAGCAGACCCTTCCGTACAATCCCCTGTGTAAAAAGCTGAATCTGCTAAATATCTGCCATTCTAGTGGCAAATGGTATAAATCAAAGATCCCGCTATCGAAGACAACATTGATTATACACATTTAATGTTATCAAACAACTTTAGTTTACCGTCACATGTTATGTAAATCATAAAAGTTAATTTATAATGAAAGAAATTGCATATTTTATATCTTAAAATTTCAAAATTTCCATCATAAATCGGAAAGAACATATACTATTTACATTTCATTTGAACATTTTTATTTTAAAAGATTCTTGTTCTAAAAAAAATTTTTTAATATATCTTTTGATGAAAATTTCTTTTTAATCCTCGTTTTACTGATTATTATAAATATATTACATTTACAAACGCAGCAAAAAGAAAATGTAAAGCCATGATAATTAAAACATTAAAAATTTTATTTTCTAACATTATCCTTTAGTAATATTGTAGTAATATAGTAGTTAAAGCATAATTAGTAATTAGTATAGTTATTGCTATAATGTGTGTTTGCGTCTGATCCTCATTGTCCTGCAGTGCGCGAAGGACATCCCATACGTAGGCTACTCACGGACGTAGGGGAAGGAGCAGTGCCTGTTGTGATGGAGCACCCGTAGGTAGAAGTCTGACTTGGCTTTGAGTCGCTTAAGAAGGAGGGCAGTGCCTTCCGTGAAGACTTTTGGGGAACATTGAGTATCTTATGGGAGAAAACTCGGAAAACTCCCCCCCCAGGGAGTCCGATTCACGAGGTAAGATGCTGAACATCGCAAGCCATCGAGTCTCCTTAGTTTTTGAAACAGTGTCTACAACAATGCCGTCAGTGGGTTGAACCTCAGCAAAATTGCTTCTCGGCACCGCACGTTGTCACTGAGCCACGAGTCGGGCATAATTATTATAGTATAATTATATTATAATAAGTAGTTATAGTAATTTTCTTTTTGTTTTGATAGTATGCAATTTAAAATTTTGATTATTAAAAAGTAAAATTATTTTTATGGTAATTAATACTCCTCCGAAATTACCTTTTTCCTCTTTTTATGTCGCTCTGTTTAAAGCCGATCGGTTTGGCTGCATGCTAATTTTGTACAGCGGCCAATCAACTCCTTTTAATTTTCAAATAGAAATAAATATGCTATCTCTGATGCCCCACCCCTTAAAAAAGGTTAAAAATGTTGGTAATAAATGCTGTACACAAAAAAAAAAATTAGTCTTGTGAAAACAGTATTTAATCAAAATTGCGTAAAGCATAAGCAATCATAGGAAAACAATATAAATACGAGGAATAAATAAAAAAAAAATTAATAAAAAAAAAAAAAAAAAAAAAAAAAAAAAAAACGGCGAAAAGTACGAAATAAATTGTACTGGTTACTTACCATAAAAGAATGAATTTATGAAATTCTTAATAATTATAAAAATAATTATTTGTAAATTAAAAATAAAATAATTATTAAAATAATATTTTGTTAATAATTACTTTTTGATTATTTTCAACATTATTTTCTTAGAATTAGTTCGTTATTTACTAGAAACATTTAGCTGTAACGAAATCTTTAATTATTATTATGGTTTCTCTAATTCTTTTATTATTTCTCAAAAAATTTCTGAATTTATAAATTTTCAAATAAGTAATCAAAAAGATAAGAAATTAAGATATTTGAAACGGCGCTCTTTACTTGAAATTCGTTATATATATAAATTTGAAAGAGTAATAAATCATTGTTCTAAAGACAATTAATGCTTAGCAAGAAATAAAAATAAAGTGCACGTAAAAGGAAGAACTTTATAGAATGATTTACTTTCTACTATTCTGAAAGAAAATAAACCACGCTTATCCCATAAAAGTCAACGTGATTTAAAACGGGTTTTAAAATTTTACACTTTTTCAACAGAACATTAAATTATATTATCTGCTTACTGATTTCGCAAATAAATCTAAAAAACTGCCGAAATACATTGGATTTGCATGTCTTAAATTAAAATTCAGTATAACCTTTGAACTATTTTTTTTTTTTTGTTTTAATGCATCTGGCAAACACTTAGACAGTTGTCTTGGATGCCTTAAGGCAAGCGCTGCACTGACGTTACTCACTGAGCACTACCCAGGAGGTGCGTGTAGCTTGAAGATAAGCTTCGGACGCGGAGTAACGATACCCCCGCACCGCTATACTATCCTCACTTTGAACTACTTAAAATGTCTATTTTAAATAACTTAAAAACTGAACATTATTCTTTATATATTAAAATTTTAACTCACTGTTAAATAAAACAGAAGAATTTTGCGGGGTGTTATCATTTTCAAATGCCAAATATTCAATTGGAGATCATTTGCCAATGGAACGATAGATACGTAATAGATTCAGTTTTTACCTAAGGTGCACCATGGAACATTGCGCCACTGTAATTCAAAGTTTCAAAAACAGGATTTTGCATCTGTGTGGCACTCTCTTTTCTTACTTTTGCAGTTAAACGGAAACATTTTTGTCATGGAAGAGTCGGTTCGATTTGCCAATAATAGAAATACAGCAACTTGTCCATCAAACTTTTCCGGGCTCATGTTAAGACTACCCAATCGCTTTTCTTACATAAAATCTCCTGTTGCACGAAAATTCGATTTTTCATTACTTGCACTTTTTTTATTTCTTTACAGGATTCTTATCTTCGACAAAGTACCACGCTGCGTCAAATACCTGATGCGGATTGAAAGGTGTGTTTCAATCGGTTTTCGAAATGTGAATCGGGTTTTTCCCCTCTCTATATTAAAAAAAAAAAAAATGTGCACTAGAAACGCATTCACTCACGAAATGTTTTTATGAATAAATTATTGATTGTAGATGAATGTACATTCGCACTTTGACAAAATATATTTGCTCATTAGATTAGTTAGAGTTAGCATTCGAGGGGGTATAGATTCGAATCGTCTGTCGACATGCGTTCAGATGATGCCCCGTGCAGACGAGAGCACGAATGGCTTTCGCGAACCCATTAAAAGCCGGTCTGACAGACAAGCATGTGAGGATCGATCTCGGAGTCGGTTTTTCCACACAGCTAAAAGGATCCCATTTACGACCAGTACACACTCACATCCAGAGATACCACGGTTTGTTTTTCGCTTTTAGACTTGAGACGTTCGGAACGAAAACCGTTCGCCCCTTATGCTCTCTCGTCTGGACGCAGCTTTTGATCTTGATAGTGACAACGATTGTGTATATTACTCACTAATATTCAGGCTGGGGCCTGAATGGCCGAATGGCTAGCGCTCTGGTGCTCGGTACCACAGGTTTCGGGTTCGAGTCCCGACGGTGCCATGGATGTTTGTAGTGGTTCGAATCCACTTTAAACCGTAGGTCCCGGTCCTAATAGGATCGTAGAGAGCTGCTGGGGGCATTGTTACTCCGCGTCCATATCTTCAAGTTACACGCGCCCCTGGGTAATGCAAAGTGAGTAACGTCTGTGCAGCGCTTGGCATCCAAAACCAAGCTAAGTGTTTGCCAGCTGCATTGGAACAAAAAAAATATTCAGGCTGCCTGATGGGACTTTTTCATCCTGGACTTTCCAGCACGCTAGCTATGCACATTATTACAGTTCCCGAGTCAGGTCAGATTTCCGTTCATTTGTGTTTGACCTGATCCGTCCGTTCACAGATGGATGAAATAGCAATGCTTTCCGATAAGATTTTCTGTAATGTGCATCGCTAGCGGGCAAGAAGGCCCAGATTCGACTCGATGGCGATTGTGACAGTGTGTAAAGCTATCTCGCATCGATTGTCAAAATGCATTGAGGGGGTTTTCTGAGTTTTCTCCCATATGACACACAAATGCGAAATAATTATCCACTAATCAGTGGGCTGTTCCTGGTATGCACACGTAAGTGGGACACGAGGAGCAGAAAAAAAAAGAAATATACTGTGTTCAAATGATTTACTACTCATATCGAAATAGATTCAAATGAGCAGTCTGTAAAGAGTTGTATGCTGTATTATTTTCGAAAAAAGTTTTCATAGAAATATAATTCATAGAGCATGTTTTTATGTAAACTATATATATAGCCTTGTTTTTTTTAAACCAACACATTGCCTTTCAATATTTAGACTTGATTCTATTAAAATTCAACCCGATTTTCAAATTTTTTATTTATTTAATATTTTTGATAAAACTTTTCAATTTTAATTTTCAATAACCTAAATAATACACTTTTATGTAATCAAATAATCCAAATGGCTGTATTTTCTTCAAATTATTAGAATTTTATTACATTAAATGTAATTTTATTACATTAAAATATTACTTGCAAGAAGAATTATTAAAAATCAGGCAGGGTTTTTTTATATCAAACTAATAAAGAAGGAATAACAAGATACCCATTTTAAGTTTATTTTTTATTTAATTTATTATTTTATTTATTTGCAATAAAAGTGAATGAACACTTTTCAGAAATGTACTGTAGCAAATTGAATTAATATTAAAAAAAATTTAATTTACTGAAATTTATATTTTTAAATTTATTGCTTTTAATTTGTCGATTTCATTTTATGTAAGCATATATCTTTTTAATTCCATTTTCGTATTTTTTAATGTTGTTTACCAAATTTGACAAAAAAATTTTAAAAACGAAACAATCTTTTATTGAATAAAAGTGAAAACACTCAGTAATTGATGCAAAATGTTTTAAGCCAATAAAAAAAAATACTTTGTTTTAAAGCACGAAAATTGAAGTTTTAACTTTCATCATTTGCTAATCATTAAAAATAATCATAAATAGTTAATAACGAAGAGAATGCAGAATATTACATTTATTATAGATTTAATAATCTATGTTATTGGAATTCTTTAATCTCACATATATAATGTAAACTGTATTCAATCGATTTAACTAGTTTGATGTTAGTAACTAAATATTAGGTTGAACTTTTTAACATAGATTACGTCTTATAGATGAGTTAATGAATTGAAAATACAAGATTTAGTTATGTTTTAATATTATGTCACTAAAAGATGTAAAATATTTACATTACAATTTTTTTAATCACTTTTAATAGATTTATATATAAACTAAAACAATTATAAATTACAAGATTTATGGAAACAGGTTTACAAGGAACATAATTTAATTTTTATACATTTATTATATTTTGTGAAATCATTTAAATACCTGAATTCAATATTAATCAAAACTTTTCAATTAAATTATGAAGTAAATTAAAATATTATTTATCAGTGTTTATTTGTCCTTTTCAGTTAATTTTGTCTATAAAGCATATCTGTAAGTTTTGTCATTTTAATTTAAAAAAAGCCTTATTATAAAATGTAAGACATTTTCTATGCAAGAATGACAAATTTTTAGACTTGTCAAAAACCACTCACCTTCCAAAATTATTCCTCTTCCATCCATTCCCTGTCTTCCAGAGGACACAACCGTGCATCTGTCCACTGACGGCCACGTGGGTCACTCTGACCAGCGACTCCTTGGGCAGCCTGGACACGCAGAACTGCAGGGCAGTGCAGATTTTGTGGACATCCTGCTCGCTGCCCAGGGGTCCCAACTCGCTGGCCAGGGAGGACTTGGTCTCCCTGGACCCAGACTGGACCACCTGGCGATTGGTGGCCGACACCAGGCACACCTTGACAGTGGTGGTGCCGATGTCTATGCCCAGCACTAGGTGTTGCGGCGAAGTCGACATGCCGGCAGAGTTTGAATGAGTGGCAAACACAACACACACAGAGAGTTCGAGAGGCGGGAAAAAGGTGCGCTAGGGTTGCCCAAGGTTCGCGCCAAGTTTCGCCAAGGTCGATTGGAGTGGTGCCTCAGAGGGGAATGTTATCGGCACCTTTCTCGACCTATCTTATCGACCTGGGGCAATCTTGAGTCTGAGAGAGGGGCAGATGGTTTTTCTTGATTATGCAGCAAAAAGTGCCTGCCAAATAAAGGTCTGGCAACTGATTGATTTTGTAACTCATGGCAACATATAACATATTTACGATCGAGATTGCATGGCATTAAAATTATTGTTTTTACGCATGCGCAAGATTTATTTTGTGTTAATGCATATAGCTGTACATTTCTTGACTGTTTCTTCTCTAGGAAACATCAAAATCTTTTTTGTACTGCATATTTTTGAGAAAAATAATCTTTTACTTTAAATTTCGTTTTAAAATAAAAACTAAAAATTTATTTTAACAATTAATAGTGCTTATTTGGAAACTTGACTAGTAAAATTAAACCGAAAATTCCCCGTGTATCAAGGAAAAGGAAACAAATATGTAAAATTTAAAATACTTTCATTGGACTTGATGAGAGGAAGGAGTTTCATATCCTTCCTCCACCCTTCGGATCACACACCTAGTTTTTTTCGTTCCGAATTATAGTGGCACAGTATGGGTACAGTAAGCAGAACCTGAATAACGTTAACTCTGCTATATATCTGGAGTTCGAGGGGGAAATTATCTCAGGTCAAAGTTCGTGTCATTTAAAAATTATATTTAAATAATAAATTATACCCATATCATAAATTAGCCTCATTATAGTGTCAATTAAATTTTACATAATCCAATTAGAATTAATTGGAATTCTTTTAACATTAGAATTGAACAGTTAATCTTTCTTGGAATATTTGAGAAAATACTGTTCTTTCTAATAACTCTCTCTCTCTCTCTCTCTCTCTCTCTCTCTCTCTCTATATATATATATATATATATATATATATATATATATATATATATAAGAGAATGTATTTAAATAATTTTTCCATAAATAAAAGTGCATAGGGATTGTCAAAATTTAACATGTTATTTTTCCAAGTATTGAATAAAAATTCACAAAATAATATCATTAACAAAAATTCCCGACAACATATTACATTTTTTTAGATATTATTTAAATACATTCTCTTATATATATATATAAGAGAATGTATTTAAATAATTTTTCCATAAAGTGCATAGGGATTGTCAAAATGTAACATGTTATTTTTCCAAGTATTGAATAAAAATTCACAAAATAATATCATTAACAAAACTCCCGACAACATATTACATTTTTTAGATATTAATCTAATAAAAAAACTTTTTACAAATAATTTTAATTAAACTCTCTATTCTCGTGCATCCTTATTTTTTGTGAATAATTTTAAGTTAAAACTTTATAAATTTTTCGTATTTGAAAAAGTGAAATGAATTATTTTAAATTTATATCACACTCTACAGAATAATTAATTCCTAATAAGATGAAAATATTTGTAAATGTAAAATTCGAACCTTAGATTTTGCACGAAATAATCGTTGCTCTAAAGAGTGATAAAAACAACATTGATTTAAAAACTTACAATGGATTGAGGAAAAAAAATTTTAAATAAGTATAATTTTTCGAGATTTCTCTCCTACAGTAGATAAATAGTTTTATAACTGTACGATTCCGGTGTTTGAGAAAATGAACTTTAGATAATGATTCGGCTAATTTGTTTGTCACCAACTTCTGTTGGACGACTTAAAAATGTTGAGAACAGCAAAAATCAACAAGCAAGTTTAGTTTGAGTTCAGATTTGGAAAAGAGAGGTCATATTGCTGTGTGACCGCGCAGACTGCATGCTGATGAAGCAGATTGTTTATCAGATTGGTATAAATGATTGTTAGCATTTGGGGCTGAAGTTTGGCTAGTGCAAAAGTTTTCAAAGGGAACTAGGAAGCACTGCCTATAGGCCCCATAGAAGATTTCCGAATGCACCCAGGGATATTCCAGGGAAACATGTGTCCAGATATAAAAATGAAATTACAATTTTACTTTTCAGTTTTCCAGTTTAAAGACAGCTTTCATTACAAATAACTAAGCTATCTGAATGCTTTTTTCTTCTTTCTTCGCTTAAAAAAATCGCCAAATAGCGATAATACGCCAAAAAAGGTTTCGAGGAACTAGGAAACATAACTTCCGTGGTTGGTCACTAGGAGAGCTATCGTCTATATTAATTTCCATTTAAAAAATGCATTGCAGCCGATGAGAATCCGCCGTCTGTAAGTAGTACTCTGTGGAGTTGACCATTCGATTATTTAGCGTTTATAGCGGGTGTGATATTCGTGCTGTGTACATTACTGGTTTTGAAAGTGTTGGAAGTGGATGACGCTATGTGCATATTATTTATTTTCAGACAAAAAAAAATGAATATATTTCTCAAATACACTGCTCAAAACCATTGGGGGATATTATGGCTCTGGGTATAAACTGCAGATGAGGAAATGTTTTGTGACTAATATATGATGTATAGTTGTTGTAAGATTTGAGAAAAAAAGGAACCAACTAAAATAATTAAATTTTATTTGATTATATTTGTAGGGAAACAAAAAATACATTATTCGTGCATATTATATACAAACAAAAAATATGATTCCGTAGATACAAATGAATTTCAAAAGGGATATGGTTTCCTCTGGCTGAACGCAACGTTTCACACCTACGAGGTGAAGAATCAATGAGGTTATCAATGAAGGACTGGTATATTCACCAGGAGTGAAGAGAGTTTTCCAAATGCTGAATTGCTTTTGGGGTGATATGTGAACTATCAACTCTGCTCCCTAGAATGTCCCAAACATGTTTTATTAGGTTCATGTTTGTGGAACATGCTGACCAATCCATTCAAAGGATTACTTCGTCGAAAAGGCATATGGAATTTCAATTTCTTATGCTTTTTTATGTTTTTTGGCACTGTCATTTACATCTGTGTGAAATTTCACTTTAAAATATTCATTAGTGTCTGAGTTACGCTTGGATTTGTGAGATGCTAAAACTGATTCCGGCGATTTTTGAAATGTCTGAATTCATTGAGCAAGAACTTGCGTTAAATTTTATTTGCGGAAACGTATAGAATATTGCAGAAGTCATTCGGGTGAGCATTCCTATATCGGAAAGAAATGTTTAGAAGTGGTATAAACAGTTCAAAGGAGGCAGAGAACGCGTTGTAGACGAAGACCCCTCTGGTCGACCACCAACCTCAACCGACGAAGCTCACGTCAAAAAATTAAAGATTTGGGGCTTACAAACCGTCTATTTGCAATTAAAGACCTTGCTGATGATGTTGGCTCTTCAAAAGGATCGGTCAATTCCGTGCGACTTCTGGCTATTCCTAAACTCAAAATACCACTCCGGGGACACCGTTTTGAATCAATTGAAGAGATTCAACGCACTTTGAAGGCCATCCCTGCCGATGACTTTTTAGCATGCATTGAGGATTGGAAAAGAAGTTGGCATAAATGCAGTGTGTCCGGAGAGAATTACTTTGAAGACGAGGAAATAAATTTGGAAGAATAAAGAGTTTCTGAAGGAAATAAAAATTGGTCTTACTTTTTGAGCCCGGTATTGGCTAGTGTGACAACGTGGGTAAACTATTTCGCTTCGGTAGTTAGGCTGCTGGTGGAAGTTTTCCGAGTTATCCATTCATGCAAGGTCCACCACTTAAAGACCTCCCAGAAAGCATTGCCATCCCCTCATTTCTCGTCACTGAACTTTCTGTGACATAAAAAAAAAAAAATAGTTTAATAAAATGACGGTGGTAACCTATGCTCGATACCTATCGATATTTTTCCTAACAAAATTCTTATAAGGTTCCTTATATCTATTATTTATGGTGTACGTTTTGGTAATTTTTCAGTTAACCTGACAAAAAAATTTTTTTTTTTTTCGTTTTATCGGCAACGCAACAAACCAGCAATATAAACAACTTCGAAAAAAACCTCATTTTTATAAAGCGAATAACTCATTTCATCAAAAAAATTCCATAAACTCATTTAATACAAACTAAAAGATTAAAAACGCGCTTTATTTACTTATATTTAGCGATTTATCATTTGCGCCTGGTTAACGAAAAAGTACCTACGTTTTTTTGCGAGATAAGAGTAATTTAGTTTTAAAAAAATTTCTAAAAATTCCCGACTTATACACTGAAATATATGGCAATAACTACACAAAGTAAAAAAAAAAAAAATGAATAAGATCAAATACATACTGGCATATTTTAAGTTAAAACAAGTTACTGACATAGTTTTGAAGATTTAGAGCCTTGTACAATAAAAAGAAAGCTTTTTAAAGTTAGAATTTTATTCTTTTTCTTTCTCATTAATATACATCGTAAAATATGTCTCGAAATATTATAGACATGGGCATTTGTAATAATCTGAGAAATTTTCCTTTTATTCAACATATAAATAAAACGAAGCTTTTCATATATGAATTGAAAATTTATTATATGTATTTATATAGTATTAAAAATTATTTATTAAATTATTTATAATTATTAAATTATTGTTATTATTATTTATTAAAATTGAATTATTTATTATTTATTATACTATTGAAAATTTATTATACGTATGCGTTTTATGCGAATTTAATTGTTAGCTTCTTAGACAATAATAATATTAGTTTCTTAGACTGATAACCTTGAGAATAAATTAACTCTTTTTTTTTAAATTGTTTAAAAAGACAGTAGAAGGGCTTGATGGCCGAGTGACTAGCGCTTGGTGCCAAATGTTTCGGGTTCGAGTCCCGACGGTACCATGGGTATTTGTAATGGTTCGTAATTCATTTTAAACTGTAGATCCCGGTCTAATATGACTATAGGGGTAGGGCTGACAACCCTACCCCGTAAAACGACATCATCTCCTGTCTCGAAATCTGCCAGTAGGCAAACAGTCTTTACCCGTTATTGGCCTGCTGTGTCAGTGACGAAGAAAAGAACAACACTGAGGGCCGCTTGCTCTTTCAATAACTAAATAAAAACAATCATTATTACCCATGGCCCATTAGTAGTGTTATCATCTAGCATGCAAGAGATCGGGGGTTTGATTCTTACTGGTGATGAGCACTGCATTCATTGTTTTTAAATCGTACATCAGTGAGGAATGTGGCATTAACCACAGAGCTACTGGAATAGAACTGCTTTCTCCAATATAATAAATGATTGCGTCATTTTTTACAGTCTGAAAGTCTTATATGGATTTTTCCTCTCCTACCAGTCTCTTTATATATATATATAGTGTGATAAATCCTTCGTATTATATAATAAATAATTTATTAGAAAAATTGATGTAAAACGATAAGTCTTTATCGTAAATAGCATTTCAAGATGCCATGAAATCATACTTTTTGTGTAAAAGACATCGAAACCATTTACAAGAAGTATTCCTATTCTGTAACTCGGATACTTATTTAAAGAGCCGTTCAATTTCTCATGTGGATAGGTGTTTACTGATCTTGATAGCCAAGTCGCGTCACAATGATATTAAAATTTCGACCAGTCTTTATGTGCTAACACTTTAAATCAATTGAACTCATACTTTTTTGTGTATAATTCACAACAATTTTTGAAGAAGGGTTCCTATTCACTTAAGCAACTCGATATTAGATACTTATTTTGCAACAACTCTTGTATTTTTTTTTCTTTCCATAACTGAAGTGACAAAAGTCATGGGATAGCTTGCTATAACTCCTTTCCCTTCCTCGATATTTATATTGTGACGATGATGATGAAAATGACGGGCAAACAGACTTTGAACGCGGAATGTTAGTTGGAGCTAGAGTGATTTATTTCGGTATAAATTGATTACTATATTGATGCTCGATCATCCGGCTTTCCGGCTATTCCAGCAGACTCAGAACAAATTGACTGAGTGCCTTTACTGTAATTATTTTTTATTCCTCTATTAAAATCATGAAAATACAAAACTTTTTATGTCCCACTAATTGTCATTGCCCATAACGAATAAACAATTGGAAAATCCTTCATGTTTAGTAATGGGAATAAATTCTTTTCAAATTATAGTCAACATAACGAATGCTGTGCAGTATGTTCCGACTGTAATCATTCGTCTTTGCATGGACTTGAATCCACTTGACGAATATTTACCAAATGGTTTTTCTTGAAAATATTGGCCACTATTGTAAATAACATTAATCTACTGACAACTGTTCATGATTGGTTTGAAGATAAAAATGATTGCATACAATTTACTCACAACAGCGACAATAATACATTCCCATAAAAAACATGCTTTTCCTAATATCTTCCAATTTCAGCATTTATTTCCTGCCTGATTTAATTGCTTACACAAGTCTATTAGTTGTTGCATATTCTTTTGCTGTCCTTGCAACTTTTTATTTCTCTCGTGATCCTCTCCAGATTCAATTTTGGTTGAATGTCTTAACTGAATACAACCAATCAAGCTGCCTTTAGTACTTCTTTTTATTTTATTGTTTACTTCTTGCTGCCAAAGAGATCGATTTTCAGTTTGGGCAGGATAAGAATCTTTCATTTCTTCTCTTTCCAATGATATATACAATACTATGATAACTAGAAGTAAAAAAAAAAAAAAAGCAGTTTGTCAACAATTTTCGGAAACACACTAAAATGAGCTTTTTAAAAGCATTTAATAGAGTCGTTGAAATTCATATACTCAAAATGCTATTGTTATGTATCCACAATTTAAAAAATGTACTTATTTTTCATTAATCGATAGTTTATGATTTTAACTCTAGTTGTAACTGGTATCTACATTGATTGGAAGAAATTTAAACTGACACATTAAATTTATGGTGATGATGATAATAAAATAAAGAATGATCTAACTCAACAGTTTTGTATTTCAGTGCATTTGTGAAAAGTATTTAAAATGAAACAACAAAAATAATCTCCAGTTTTACATTAATCCAAAAAAGATGGATATATATATATGTGTGTGTGTGTGTGTGTGTGTGTGTGTGTGTGTGTGTGTGTGTGTATTTATATGTGCACATGTATTCCCTTTAAAACATGTCCAAGTAAGCCCTTCAGATATCGTGTTTTTCATGTTGGAAAAGCAATACCTCTGTAGAACATCATGGTCAAACATTTACCATGAGGACATCTCCAGGGAAAAGAAGCAGCACCTACATTTACAGCTGATTGGCTTATCAAAGTTTAGAGGAATCAAATTTTATACCTTAAAAACGGCACATCCTTAGGACGTTAGATTATTATGGTACATTTTGTGCATGAGATACATACGAACTCTTAGGAAATCATGTAGCGAGAATAGTTATTGTAACAAACAGGTTGAACACAACATTAGGAATCTTCGTGAGAGGACTTGACACTTTTCATTAATTTTGTGAATTGGCCTTTTGGGCGTCACTTTTTACATCTAAGTGTACGAGACATATCTAAACAAACTTCTAAATCTTAACATATGATTCTTTCTGTGATATAAATAAATGAAACCTTGCACCATATGATTACATTCATTATCTTTGCATTTCATTTGTTGGAAGATTAACTTCTTTGCATTGGGTAACCTAACTTGCTGCTTTCTAACATTCACAGTGAACTGCCACTCTAGATTCCATAGTAAGTGCTATTTGTCTTGAAAAGTACTATAAAGATGAAATTAATAAGGATCTACCATGTATTTCCACAAAAAGCTATAACCTTGAACTCAAACATGATTAATCCTCCTTTCAAGGGCAATTTGGCCCTTACGTTAGACTTTAAATTTTGCACGGGGTTTTTTTTTCCGCTCGTTACATTTTGGAACCGATAATGGGAGAGAAGGAAAGAAAAAAAAGGGAGTGTACGGAGTCGAGTGAAGAATTATAGGCAATACGGAGGATACAAAGTCGAGAGAAAAGTTCCAGGCAGGTACAACAGTCGAGAGAAGAGTTCCAGGCAGTACGGAGGCTGGAGAGGATACGGAAAAAGACCTTTGATGTTTTTAAAATGATTTTGTAAATATTTGTTATGTAATTGTGTTTTGTGTGTTATGTGTGGCAGTTGTGTAATGTTGTCTTTCCGATTTTAATAAATATGGCAGCTAAACATCGCGTAACTATTGTGAGAAATCATTTAGTTTGCATCCACGAACAACACTGAGCCAAGACCACACGCATATCAAGACCTAAGGGAGATTGGAGAAGGTATGGAGAAAGACTTTTGGTTAAGATATTTTTAAAATGATTTTGTAAATGTTTGTTATATAATTGTGTGTTGTGTGCTGCAGTTGTGCAGTGCTACCTTTCCAGTTTTAATAAATATGGCAGCTGAAAGTCACAGATTTATTTGAAATAATTTAGTTTGTATCCACGAACAACACTGAATCAAGACTTCACGCATATCCTACCTTAGCTTTTACTATATTGAAAGTTACTATATGAATATATATACTATATAAATCTTCTTATATCAAAACAGTTTACAAGCAGCCTGTATGTCTAAATTTAAAAATGGGCCATTCGTATTTCTGGGGCCTTGATGTATTAAGACATTCGTGATTATATAAAACCTCTGTGCATCGATAGTAGTTCTTAAAATGATTTATATCCCGGAAGACTTATTTTCGATGCAACAAAAACCTGGCAGGCCCACAACTATTCATCATGCAATTGTCACTCGTGCAGATGCTTGAACCCACTCCAGTGTGATCTTCCATCCCCATACTTTATTTGGATCCATGCCACAATTTTTCAAATTCGCTTTATGGCTTTGGCTGATAATTCACCCGGAGAGCTGCTTAAGTGCAAGTTTCGGATACATTTTTCAAATGTTATATATTGAAATAAGCTGATTTGTCTTCGCATGACTTCCATTTTCACATAGATACATTAAATTTTTCTTATTTTGGATTCTGGGTGTCAAAAAGGAGGGAAATCGCATCTATCAAAACCTGAAATAGTTTTTTTTTTAAATATTTTCAATGTGGAATCATTTTTAATCGTAAAATATTCAAGTTGTATAAAAAGTAATATTTTTATTCATTTGTATGTATTACATTTAAGCTTTGAGTATTTATATAAGACACAGATTTTTTTTTTTTTTTTATGTAACGAGAAGAATCAATGAAGTTTCATTTAATATATGCATGAATAACTAATAAGTGCAATCATGTTTATATTCATACACGTAACAAACAATTTAATTTTTGGTAAATTCTACTTTCAAAGAAAATAAATAATTACTAATAAGTGCAATCATGTTTTTATTCATGCACGTAATAAGCAATATAATCCTTGGTAAATGTAACTTTCAAATCAAATAAATAATTACTAACAAGTACAGTCAAGTTTATATTCATACATGTAATAAACAATTTAATTTTTGGTAAATGTAATTTTCAAAACAAGCAAATCAATAATTACTAATAAGTGCGATCATGCTTATATGCATGCACGTAACAAACAATTTAATTTTTGGTAAATTTCAAAACAAATAAAAAATTACTAATAAGTGCAATCATGTTTATATTCATACACATGATAAACCATTTAATATTTGGCAAATGTAACTTTCAAAGAAAATAAATAATTACGAATAAGCGTAATATATATATAATCATACGCATAATAAATAATTTAGTTTTGAACACAAATGCAGAAAGTTTAAAGAAAAACATTTGATAATAAATTATCCATGTATTATTTTAACTTAATATTTACAAATTTTTGTTTAAAAAAATTAGAATGCACTGCTATAATTTCTGTTACTTTTTCTAAATGAAGAAATTTCAATATTTTGTTGCGTGTCCTTTAGCCTTCAAGTGTTGTGGCCCAGACTTGCTAACTAGTTGTATCTGACAATATTTTCTACCATTCTTCTTGGAGAACAATTATCAATAAAATATCTTTGTTCTTTATTTGATGTTCTTTTAGTACAGCCTTATCGATTATAGATGATAAAATGTTTAAAGGCACGCATGATTAAAGATATGGACAGGATATTTAGTAGATTACATTTATAAAGGTCACCACATTTTGATATTATGTGACGTATAATGAGTTTTGGTCTTTGTCTTATCGGAATATAAATTTCTATCCAAGCTCAACTAAAGAGCATTTTTTTTTCGTATTCTTTTTCAGTATATTTGAATAAATCATATGGTTTATTATATGATCTTTAAATACAAGCTTTACAAATAGGTTTGCAGCTTTATAACCCCAAATCATAATGCAACTACCACCATGCCTTATTGCCGGACAGAAGAAAGTCGGATGAGAAGAAATATTTGCCTTTCTCCGAACACTACCAAATACGTTAAATTTACACTTTTCGCTAAAATGATTTTGCATCAGAATCTTTAATTAATGTGTTTTAGCAAATTCGAAACGTTTTCTTTGACTTCGTAAGCTGTTGGCCGGTTCCTTTTTTGTACACTACTGATATGACAGCATTTTCTAATGTCATTTCGTATATAGTTCGTGCACTAATGCGCTTAACAATTATTGCAGAGGTTTCTGCAACAAGTTGAACAGCCTAATTAGGTACAATGGTCTAATTAAAAGCCCTAAGTGTGCGCAGATTTACCGTAGAGCGACAAACCAAACCAATCTATTCTCGTTTTTAAACACTCCAATAATTTCTTAAACACGCATGTTGTTGTTGTTCTAATGCAGCTGGCAATACAGAGGCAATTAATCTTTATGCCATAAACAAGGGCTGCACTGCTGTTAGTCATTTAGCACTACCCAGGGGGCACGTGTAGCTTGAACATATGCTACGGACGCGAGTAACACAACCCCCACAACGCTTTACGATTCTATTAGGACCGGAACCGGATTGCGAACCACTACTAACATTCATGGCACAGCCAGGATTCGAACCCGATATCTGTGGTACTGAGCGCCAGAGCCATTCGACCATCAGGCCCCTTTAAATAAGCATGTAACTTCGCTTAATTTTAGCGATTTCACGATGAGATTCCCTTTCGTTTATATTATTAAAACCAACTTTCTCCCATCAACTGTAGTTTCTCTTCGCAATGCCATATTACCACCCGAAACTTTGGCTAAAAGTACAGTTAAACCAGATTTTATGAACATCTTTTTTGTGCGATTTTTTTTTTTTTTTTAGTGTGATGAAGTTTTTTTTTTTTTGTTTGTGCGTGGTACATAAGCGCACAATTTTATTTCGTAATAATTGGAACATCGGTATAGACAAAGAAGTTAGCGGTTGGGCTCGAACAGTCCTTAGTTTGGAAACCCAACATGTTATTTCATCATTTGCCCGATTTGAGGTGACCAGGTGATAACATAACAGGGGTTCAGGTTCAAATCCGTTTGCGACTTTCGTTGTAGTCACTGTTTTTGAAACAAAGAGACTGGATGGCGATTGTGACAATATATGTAAAATGTCTCGCATCGATAGTCGGAGGATTTCAGCGGGTTTTCTTCCATATAATACGCAAAGACACAGCAGATACTCATAAAAGTCCACCCTGAAGACAATGTCCCCCTCTTATCAGCCGTCAATAGGTTGTTTGAGACTAATGCCAATGGAAAAGGAAACCCATCTGTGTTAACAAAGAAAATATTTATTCTGTTATTTTTAAGTAATAGCATTTAGTTAACATAAATTTTGTTTAAATATATATTGTATTTATACTGTAATTTATATTTTAAACAAAGCATAATTCGTGACATACGCCTATTTAATAAATGAAATAGCACTATAAATAAAAACGATTTGAAAAAATTTTGAAGCGAGAAATTATATAAAACGAAATTTGTGCTCTTTATTCATAGTGGTGTTTATTAATAATTAAATAAATGCTATCAATAAGACTAGAAGAAAAATTTAAACATTATTTAGAACCAAAACACTACAGTAAACAGGAATAATTGATTTTTTGTGATATTCCTAAGTAGAATATTGGAAATTGGAAACCATTATCGGTTATTAAATCATTATAATTAATTTATAAACTATTATCGGAAACAATTATGCTCCAACCTATATTGGAAACCATTTCAGTCAATCGGACATATTGAAATAAATAAGGGGGTAGAAATAACAGAATTTCTAGAACTGATTATCTAGCCAATGAGATCAATCTTCGATGAACGAGCCTCAAATTTGTGGGATATCACTCCCTCGATGCTCTCCATCTTGAATGTTTAGCGTTTTGTTTACTTTGTTTTTCATATAATTTATAAATTTAAGTAGTTTGTGATTGATGGTTGTATTAATAGTCAATGATTATGCAACTAAAACAGGAACTAAAGTTGCGTACATTTTGATTCATCTGCGTCGCTTAATACGAGTTGGCTGCGAATAGGTTACTCTGTTTTTCTCTTATTTGATTAAATACTATCCAGTTTTCTTCCAAATAGATTTTCCTTCCAAAATTTATTTTGTTTTAAATAGAAACATTCATGTAGTTTGAAGAAAGATTGAAAATAAGATTGTTGTTATATCGACAATTATAAAGAACATTACATAATACCAATACTATATGCACTAAAAATGATCCTCTTTCTCGAGCAAATAATCACTAAAAAGGATCATCGTTCTTGAACCTATAAAGATCATTATATATATCAGAAAAGATCATCGTTCTTGAAATAATAAAGATCACTTTATACATAAATAAAGATTCTTGTTTCTGAACCAAGGAATAGCACAATATACATAAAAACCATCCTGTCTGAACGAATAAGAACTATATAAACCAATAAAAATCCCCATTTATTAATCAATAAATAACACTAAATGCACTAATCCTCTTTTTTTCTGAATAGATAAATATCATTTTGGTCAAGTCATTATCATTTGTCAATAAAAGTCATCCTTTCTGAACCAATAAAGATCATCATATACACAAATAAAAAGTCATCCTTTTGAACCAATAAATGTCATCATCCAATAAAGATCGCCTATGCCCGATTAAAATTCTTCTTCCAGAACCAATGAAGATACTTTTTTTTTTCCTTATACAGCTGGCAAACACATAGACAGATGTTTTAGATGCCTTAAGGCAAACGCTGCACAGACGTTACTCACTTTGCATTACCCGGGGAAGGGGACGCTCAACGATCCTATTAGACCGGGACCTACGGTTTAAAGTGGATTCCGAACCACCGCAAACATCTGTGGCCCTACCGGGACTCGAACCCGAAACCTGTGGTACCGAGCGCCAGAGCGCTAGCCACTCGCCCATTCATGGCCCCTCAGGAAGATCCTAAGTACCCTTAAATACCTTTGCTTTTGAACTAATGAAGATACTATAGATCAGGGGTCTCCAAACCTTCCAGCCTTAGGGCCATACTGTTTACTCCAGTAAGTACCAATGGCCAAAACCATTTTAATTTTTCTGCCATTATCTATAATTTCTAGACTAGTTAATTTAGCTTTTCCGTTCCTGGGGGATTTTCAGGATAAAAATCATATGTTTGATTCAGGATATGTACATTCCAAACATCGATATACATACATATTCGATACTCTTTCCCCAACAGATCTACCGAGGGTAACCGCGGGATGTTCACGAGTTTATAATGTTAGTAGGATTCGTTTCAATTATTTGTTAGTTGTTATGCTTAAGTTAAATTTTCTGCGTATTATGCTTGCCATTAAGCTTTACCTAACAAGTCAATAAAAACGAGCTACTATTATTCTGTGTTTTTTTTATCCAACTTATTACAGTAACAATAAGCTATTTGCTGACGCGGGCTGGATGACATGACACTGGCGGGCCGTAGTTTGGAGACCCCTGCTATAGATTATAGACACTTTTGATTGAAGATATGATAGATTATAGACACTTTTAAGGATGAACATGTGGTTGAAAACCTATTTACGCTGATAAATATTTTCGTTCCAGAATATCATCCTTCCTCAGCCAATAAAAATTATCATATTGACTAATAAAGATTCTTGCTCCTGAACCAACAAATATTTCTGTTCAGTTTCTCAGTTCCGAAAAAAAATAAAGCTCGCTATGCATACCACTATAGATAATCGTTCTTGAACCACAAAGATTAACACATCACTAAAGACTCTCGTTCTTGAACCAGTGAACCAACCATTTGTAACCAATAAAAATTATCTTTCCTAAACTAATAAATATCACTGTATGCGTAAATCAGTAATGGTAAAAAATATTTTACTAATACGAAATGTCAGCTTGACATCAAAATACCTTGTTTTCGTATAAAATGTTTTAACTTTTTCTTGTGGAATTCAATCATGTAGTTAAGTTTTAAAATCCGATAGTATACATGTCTTTCATTGAACAATAGTTGAGAACTTTTGTAATCCTTAGTGGTTCAATATACCCAACAAGTTGATAACTCGTTGAGTGAATCACAAGTGATTTTGATCTAGTAATTAATTTTATTTTAGTCGAAGGACTGGCTGGATTTACCTTAATATATAAAGATTGTGAAAAGAAAGCATTCATTCCTATTTTAATACTTGTTTAAACCTTTCAAAACTAAAGAATGTTTGCATTCGACTGTGATTCGTTTAAATTGAAAGCAAAAATTTATAATATTAAAAATAAAATAATTTTATTTTAACAATTTGTTTTTGTTATCGTTTCCCTCATGGAAGGAGGGAGAGGGGGGCAGCTTCTGTTACACCAGTTAGAGAAACTGCCCCTTCTGTCTGGAGAACCCGTTGGTAGAAGTCTGACTTGGCACCGTGATGTTGAAAAAGGAGGGCTGGGACTCCGGGAGGACGCTTAGGGGGAATCATCCCACATCTACGTATCGTATGTGAGAAAACTCGGAAAACTCCCACCAGGTAATGTGACTCACTGGGAGAGATGCTGAACATCACAACCGCAATCTAGTCTCCTCGTTTTTGAAACGGCGTCTACAACAAAGCCGCCAGCGGTTGGAACTTCCACCCTAATGCTCATCAGCGGTGCATGTTGCCACTAAACCACGAGTCGGGCACCTCTTATACTATCCAATTCGCAACTAATATAAAAATATAAACTCATGTTTGTGAAAATTGCAACACCATGAAGGACTTACGCGAATGAGCTGAAATTTTCAGGAAATGTAAATTAGCGCATGATATGCAAATGATTAGAATTTCAAATCCGTAGCGCATGCGTATGCTGAGCAGCGCCCACTGAACGGCGGATGGATCCAAATAAATAGACGGCTGTAGCGAGGCGTGTATGGTTATCGGTGCTTATCTGCTACTGGTAAACGTTAGCTCAATCGTTACTTATGCCTCTTCGACGAAAGAGAGCTAGATTTGGAACAACTTACAGAGTTTGAACGGGGAGAATCATCGGCCTTCGTGAAGCTGGATTGTCTTATCGTGCAGTAGTCGCTCGTGTGCAGCGTAACAGCAGCACAGTGATGCGTCTTTGGAAGCAGTGGACGGACGAGTGTCGGACAACTCGGAAATCCGTGAGTGGACCCCGAAATGTGCCGTCAGCTCGCGATGATAGACACCTGGTCCGCATGGCGCTGACGGACCGTACAGCTTCCTCTAGACAATTGGCAGCACAGTGGTCAATAGCTACAGGTGTTTCATTGTGTGCTTCATCAATTCGTAGACGTCTGCTGCAGCGTGGACTGCGCACAAGGATTCACGCTAAACCATTGCCGCCTGCGGCTACAATGGGCAGCTCAGCATAGAGACTGGCGTGCTGATTGGCAGCATGTCGTGTTTTCTGACGAATCCCGCTTTAATTTGTGGTACCATGATGGCCGCATTCGTGTCAGACGCTATGCCGGTGAACGCCACCTTCCGGAGTGCATTATCGAACGCCACAGTGGACGAACACCCGCAGTTATGGTCTGGGGTGCCATAGCATATCATGGACGATCTCAATTACTAAGAATTGTGGGCAATCTGAACAGCAACCGGTACATCAGTGAAGTTCTACAGCCCCAAGCTGTTCCCTTCCTTCAAAGCTTGCCAGGCGCTGCATTTCAACAGGACAATGCCCGCCCTCATATCGCTAGGACTGTTCAATCCTTCTTTTGCAACGCGGCAGGTACAGCTTCTTCCTTGGCCTGCGTATTCCCCGGATATGTCGCCGATTGAACATGTGTGGGATTTCGTTGGTCGGCGTCTCGCTCGTGATCCTCGTCCTGTTGCTTCTGCAGACGAACTTTGGGTGCGCATACAAACAATATGGAATGCTCTTTCTCAGTCAGACATTCAAAATTTGTTTGACTCCATGCCACGTCGTGTAGCAGCACTTATTGCGGCGCGTGGTGGCTACACAAAATACTGATTCTGATCTCTTGTTATTGTTTCTTTGTTTTGAACATTTAATCATTTATTTGTACAACTACCACTCAACTGTGTATTAAATTTCATTCAATTATGACGATTCCTTCATGGTGTTGCAATTTTCACAAACATGAGTTTAGTTAAATTGATACATATCATAATGTATGTTTTTATGTAAATTATATTGAATAATTTTTAGGTTTTGATTTCTTCTTATCATCGTGTGTCGAAAGGCAGTGACTGCAACTCGCACCGTAGCACGTCATTAGTTTACTCGCGTTACCGCTGGAACATACATCTGGCAGTTACGTGAATTAAACTAAATTCTTTTGGAGAATCTGGGAAATCGCTTTTATATTTTAATACACGCGTTTATTTATATTGATACTAACAAATATCCAGGAAATATATATATTACTGTCCTTTTTTTAAATTTTTAACTAGCTTTATCATTTAAAATTCAAATTTAAATTAAATTCCTGTCCAAACTTTTCAACGACAATTGAAACTTTTTAAAGTTTTAGACTGCCAAATGAGCGATAAGCTGCCAAATGTGACAACCCCGTTGAGAACAAAAACTGATGAGAAAATCATTACAATTGCATAAGAGCGCGTGCGCCAAATCGAGTTTCCTGTACTTTTGTTTGCTATGTCGCGGAAAGAAAGAACTTTTTTTATACGGCGTTAACAGAGCGAATTTGTCCCTGGATTGTTTTCCCTGTCGCCGGTGATACATCGAGATCTCAGACACAATTACTAGATAAATATTTTCCACGCACAAGACAATGACATTGCGATGTTGATCACTGAAATGAACTTTTATTGGCGCTTTTTGCAAAGCATGCCTTACGTTATTTTCTTTTGTCTGGCACATTTCAAAATAAACTCTTTCAATAAGTAATTAAATTGAATTTTTTGTTTATCGGCTTTCAACAATTACATAACATTTCAATTTGGGGAATTTTTTATTTTTCTCTTTTCTTCAAGTATACTTTAATTAAATAGGATTTTATGTTTTATTTAGAAGGGTGTTTTCAAACTACAGAAAGAATAGTTTTTCCTGGTATTTTAACTTTTTATTGCTAAAGTTTAAGCGAATTGAATACAATTTTTTTTTAATATTTTAAATTATTTAAATGTATTAGCGAATTGAATTTAGCATATTATTTTAACAAGTTATCATCATCATCATTGGCACAACAACCCTAGTGTGGGGCGAAGGCCGTCTGCCTTCTGGCAGATTTCGAAACATGAGATGACTTTTTTATGGGGTAGGGTTGTTAACAAGACTCTCTGCGGCCTACAGTCATATTAGACTGGGATCTACAGTTTAAAGTGGATTCCGAACCACTACAAACATCCATGGCCCCACCTGGACTCGAACTCGAAACCTGTGGTGCCGAGCGCCAGAGTGCTAGCCACTCGGCCATTCAGGCCCCTTAACAAGTTATACAGTTCAAAAATTAAGTTTAAATACTTTTAATTATTATAAAAAATTTCACTTTTTTTTTATAATTCTAATGTACTAGAAAGTATCTTTATTGGAGTATGAAAAGTAACAATCGTTTAAATTCTGTGTTATTTACCAAAGATGAGCATGGCAAATCCATAGACCGGAAAGTCTTTTGTTGGTCTCAAAGAGGGTTTGAATCCTCAAAATACCATGCATGGTCATCTCTACCAGACTAGAAAATGGGGTTCGTTACTAATTGTGGTTGCAATATAGCTTATTCTTCCATGGTGCATCTTGGGTAACGCTAAATCTGCTACGTAGCGGCACTCAAATACGATCCATGTCAGGGAAATAGAAATAAAGAAACTCCTAACCTCATTATGAAAATCATTGAATACCTGATTTTCGCAGCTATCGCTTTAAAATTTATTCTGCTTCACATTGGCACAAGAACCCAAAAACTTACAGAATAATTTATAACAAACAACGCCACTTGGGTGGGGCAACATTTTCTTTATGCCGGTCTGGTTTTTCAAAAAAAAAAAATAAATAATAAATAAATAAATAAAAAAATAAAATAAAATAAATAAAAAACCTCATACCTCAAGTGAGAATCGAATATATGTCCGCCACTGGTCTATATGTTATGTAATTTTGTAATTCCATGCAAAATATTGCAATTTAAAGGATTCATCAAAACCTTTTTAAATCTTATAGCATTACGCAGTGTCTATCCAAACTATAATGTTTTTATAAATTTCAATTATTCAATTATTTCAATTATTTACCTGCAATTATATTCTGTAATTGTGTTATTGATAATATCTTTTGTCATTGTATTATATTTATAGTTTGTATTTTTTATGAAAGGAAAAACAAAAAAAAAAGATTAAAAAAAAAAAAACTTGTGCAAAAAACTAACCATCCAGCCATCCACCAAGTCAGATCATGCACAGTGAACCAACATGTTATCAATGCGCTGTTTAGTGTCGCATTTTAAGTAGCACTAATAAGGTTAAAACTGGAATCGAACCATTCATCTGTCTTTCGAATCAGTCCGCTATCAATAGACGAATTGGGCACTGATATAACTCTGACTTCTACTTTTAATGTTTTTCTAAAAATATGCTTTCTATATGTTCTAATATTTAGAACATATAGAAATATTATATATAAATATGTTCTCTGTTTTCCTAAAAAACAAAACTCCCACAACCGGAATGACATTAAGTCTTTATTTACAAAAACACTTCTGCAAATATATTAATGTAGGATTTATTTGTGTGGTAATCAGCAGCCGGCGACACTTTACGGACAGAGCCTGTTTACAACGTGGGGGTGTATTGAAGTTTGAACTCTGACCCCACGAGAAGTGGAGAGGGCCCCGTAGATGAAGAAAGAAGAACGGAACGCTAGCTGACATGGGAGAGGCTGCGTCAAGCAGCGAGAGAATGTATTTATCCCTTTAATTAAATGTCAATGTAAATATCATTGTAAAATATCGTAGCAATAAATGGCTTTACTTAAAGTAACGTCCCGTTACTCCGTTTTGTATGTCAAATACCCTAGACACCCACTGTAAAAGTCCAGATATTGTTAGGCTGGTAGAGAAGTCTAACAAAAGGTTCGGCCGGGATGAATCTACCAGTGTAAACCCTACACATATTGGGGGCTCGGCCGGGATGAATCTACCAGTGTAAACCCTACACATATTGGGGGCTCGGCCGGGATGCATCTTTTGCAAGCGGCTAACTCTACATTCATTCCCACGAAAATAAACTTTAACTAGATGTCCATCATTGGATATCATATCTAGCCTCTGTCTGTTTCACAAGGGGTGGTGGGAAGAAATAGAAACTAATTTTTAATGCTTACATACATAAAAAAAAAAAAAACACCAATATGAACGATTTCTTGCATATTACGCATAAAAATTTATATCATACGACAAGTCAGTACGACAGCTTTTTCATCCGGCACTTTTTATAGTCCGGCACCGATCGAGCCTTACGCTTTCGGATTTTCTTGTGTGGATTCGGGTGTTTGTTGCCCTTGACTGCCAAGTCATGACACAGAGATGCACACATTTTCACCCAGTGTTTATCGTAACTACCCATTTTCATTTCAATACAATATGGAACTCATAAATGTACAGAACTCAAAAAATTGTGCATAGCGTTTTTATTTTTTAAGAGATCAGAATTACGGAAACAGCGCGTTAATAGATACTTATTTAAAGAGTAATGCTTTTGGGTATATTTCTTGTCATAAAATAGCTTGCCACCACTTTTTTAATTATCATTGCACTGTATTCATTTTTCTTACGCTATGTGTTTATCGATAAAAGACTCTTTAATTAAATTGATGTCCAATGCATAAATTTAACTTTGTAGTTGTTAGAATGATTAAATACTTTATTGGATATTTATATCATCTACACAGGCTCAGTATGGGAGTCATATCAATGACACAGGTTAAAAACCATATATATGTATATGCTTTTATTCTTTGAATTTTTACGAGTAATCATTCCCATTATAACTTTATTCACATATCATCCGGCCAAATAGCTAATTCAGCACGATCGTTGTTCCGAACGTGCCTGGTTAAAGAAAGCTTACTGTATATGTTGTTATAATGTAATGGATGGTATATTTTTGTACTTCTTTTAACAAGACAAAATGATGCCGCACTTTTATACTTTCTTATCTTTGTTAAAAATCTTTGATATTTTACTCAATCAATATGTTTTTCTAATAAATGTATGGCATGTATTTATTTTAATAAAAATTAGAAATAGAACCCACAGTGCAATTTTCAACACAATAATAATAATAAATACTAGATCTCGTAGATATCTCAGGCGATTGGCCTGGCCTTTGACATATCCTATATCAGGGGTCTCCAAACTACGGCCCGCCAGTGGGATCCCTCCGGCCCGCGACAGCTGAAATAGTTTATTAGTTGCTGTAATAAGTTGGATAAAAAACACAGAATGATAATAACTCGGTTTTATTGACTTTCTAGGTATAGCTATAATGACAAGCATAATTCGCAGAAAATTTAACTGAATCATGACAACTAACAAATAATTGAAATGAATCCCACTTACATTATAAACTAGTGAACGTCCCGCGGTTACCCACGGTAGTTATGTTGGGGTAAAGAGTATCGCATATGTATGTATATCGATGTTTGGAATGTATATATCCTGAATCGAACACATGATTTTTATCCTGAAAATCCCTCAGGAACGGGGAATGAAACCGCGAGGTATCCACTTGCTAAACCCCAAAAAATACTAATGATATTTATGTAATTGTGATTTTCACTGACAATAGTTTTGTAGTTGTGGATCAATTTTACTTGTACCAATTATTAAAAGAGATTGTAGTAATTGAACCAGCTAATTTAGCAAGCGTATGCTCGCTTAGAGCGCGTACTCGGCGACTGGTCTAGAAATTATAGATAATGGCAGAAAAATTAAAACGGTTTTGGCCCTTGGTACTTACTAGAGTAAACAGTATGGCCCTAAGGTTAGAAAGTTTGGAAACCCCTGCTCTATACAATTAAGTTTTATTTTGATACCTATAGTATGAAACTACGGAAACATTTTCCACTTTTAAAGAACGTTTTTATGCCACAATTATTTAAAAAATTATGTTATAAATTTAAAACAGGGGAAATAGAAAAGGAGATATCCATTTAACAAAATAAAAGATGTTCCGACCTATTGCTATTTTTCTATTGGCTAGAGTGATGGAAATCTTCATCAGTGTCACAGTTAATTATCAACTTTACCTTCTTCAAAGTGTTTTTTCTCCATACTTCATTCCAGACATTTGTTCTCTACTTGCACACATCGATATAAGATGCACGTCGCATTTTTTTTTTTTTCACAATCGTTTCATTTTAAACGTCCACAACTATTATGCTTATTTATGTTTATAATGTCTGCAACCAGAATTTTAGGTAGCGGTTTTATGAAATTTGTGGTATAAAACAATACCCACCCATTGAATGCAGTGGGTTGTAATCCATATCCCGAAATTTTAAGGATGTGTAATTTCCGGATTACAGGCAGGAAATTAGGATAGTTAGAATATTAGACTGCACAAAATTATTTTTATTTCTCGCAATAAACTAATTGAAATTTCAAGGTGGCTAACTAACAGAATGTAATTTTTGCCCATAGTACAAAATGAACATTTAAAAGTTCAAAAAAGAACAGATATGGATGGTCTTACAATTATGTTGTTATATCATAGACGGCATATAAGCTTTTTAAATCTGTTTTGTGGTTTCAACTTAGATTTCATAGAACTCAAGAAAAAAAATGCCACTCCAGTTAAATCTTCTAGAGAAGAAAAGATCTTCAATGGTTTAAAGTTTAGAATTGAGTTTGAATAATATCCATAATTTTTATAAACTTCGAAACTTGAAAAACATTTAATACAGCGTGCATTTTTTTATAGTCGTGAAGGGAGTAATTACTAATGATTTTGAAATAATTGATAAATTAAACTCAATAAAGTTTAAGATATTTAGAGGTTAAGATTAAGGTTTTAACATAGAAACTAAGTATTTGTCAAGTGCTCCCTGAAGTTTGAGAACCCCTGCCTTAAAACGAAAAATTTTGAATTTTATCTATTATTCACAAGATTGTCGTGATTTCCAGATCAGCAAATACTCTTTTTTTGTAAAAACAAGCGAAATACCATTAAGAAAATGACTGTTTTTATTGGAATTAAATATGCATAAAGCCATGAGAACTAGGGAAACTTGCTGTCGTGAGAGATAACACCGCACACTACCACACTAGAGGTAATGGCTGAATGGCCCTGTAAAACAAAGGCTGATTCCTAACTCCTTCACACGCAAATGTAATAGTCATTCAGCTTCATCCCTAATCTCTATGCAATGCCAGTCTGTTGGCATCCATAATGACTGACCACAACACCACTCCAGATAAGGCTAGAGATTTCGTGTGGTTAAAACAGACTTTTTGAAGGTCACCGTGAACATAATCCACCTCAACCCAGCACCGTGAGATGGTGGAAGGTACCAAGGATAGCATGAAAGAAGTTGAAGCACATTGGATAGCGGACAGTTTTGCCATTGCAGTAGTTTTGACTTATCATTTTCTATTCTAAAAGAAATTTAGAGTTTTATCAATTAAAGTACAGTTCATGAGGTTTGGCGTAATACCAGAATTTCAACGATGTTTAAAACAATAAAGCAACATTTCATATAAGTACATTCCTTTTACATTCATTCACATTTCATTCTACATTCATTTCATTTACTGTATCACCATTTCAAAAAAAAAAATTTCATCGGGTCTCAGTAGCACGAAATTCCCACTTATTAAATATATCTGTATGATTTATCTTCGAAAAAGTAATCTATCACTTTCAAATTGTATAGAAACCATCATATAAATCTTAACGACCGGCTGTCAAAACGTTCCCTGGGCAGGGATGAAGCTGAATGACTATTACATAGGTACACATTTACCTAATCGCCTTCAAAGTAGGCTCCTTCAGAACACACACTTGTTCCACCGCTCTTGCCATTGATGGAAACCATGATGAAATTCCTGTTTTGGTATCTTCCGAAGTTCAGCCTAGTTTTGGTGTCTTCTACGGTGTCAAAAGGGTTACCTTTGAGACCCATTTTGATCCTGGGGAAGAGCCAGAAAAACGATGGTGTTAAATTCGGTCAGTAGGCAGACTGGTGAAGGTGTGGAATGTTCTTATCTGCGAGCCATGTCTGCACAACAATCGATGTGTGCGATGGAACATTGTCGTATTGAAGGGACCCTCCTCCTTGCTGTTTGGAAGGATGTCTTCTTCGGATTACCTCCCTCGGTCTTTACAAAACTTGCACTTACAAAGGATTGTTAACAGTTTATCCAGGTGGTACAAATGGTGCACCACAACTTCGTTTTTGAAAAACGCAATGATCGTCACTTTTGTTTCGGGTTTGACATGATACGATTTCTTTTTCGTGATATTTAAACAAGAAGCTTTACTGGTTGTTATGATTAAATGGTCGAGAAGAAGACATTGTGCGACATTCTGATGACTGCATCATTGTCTCCGGGTCGCACACCTAGGACTCCTTACCAGATACGTTAGGATCTCTGTGCTTTTTTTTTCAAAACATTCGACCGCAGTCATACTGCCTGTAATGAATTTCGGTATTAAAAATATAGTGTTAGTAAAAAAATAAACTATATTGTGGCAATAACGAAAAACTGGGAACTTTTGATTGCTCTTCGTATAGACTAATTCGCATGAAAAAATAAAAGAAATAATGTCTGAAATATATAGATTTTAATAATACCACCCTTTGTGATGTTTAGATCAGAAGTTTACTGGTTGTTAGGATAAAAATGTGACAATCCTACTATATATCATCCGCAAGATATTACGGCTTGTTGTTCACGTAATATCGCCATGGAAACTGAACATCTGGAGCATTCACATTGAAATTTTATACTTGCATACTTGCATGTGAAATTCGAAAGTGATGGATTATTTTTTCGAACTTTAGGGGGCAGGAATTGCAAATGAGTATAGACGTAGTAATCTATATGATTATAATTAAACTATTACGCAAAGGTTGCTAAGTCAGCAAGTACTATTAAATTAACTGTTTCAAAATTATACGCTGGCTGATTGATTAATTATAGATATGTATCTATTTCTCTTATTATAAGGAGTAGTTCTAATTGAGAAATCTCTTTTTTCTGCACAGCAAGCTTTTCAAAAAAAATAGCCGAAGGGTTAGAATTTACCTGCCCAACTCATGGCTGAGTGGTACAATGTGCCACTGGTAAGCATTAAGGTTTAAGGTTCCATCTGCTGGTAGCATTGTTGTAGACACTGTTTCAAAAACGAGGAGTCTCGATGGCGTTTGTGATGTTCAGCATTTTGCCCTATATTCAGTCTATCTGGAGAGTCTTGCCCTATCTGGAATATAGGGCAAGATGGGAATTTTCCGAGGTAGGACTCAGGTGGGAGTTTCTGAATTTTCTCCCATACGATACGCAAATTCAGGGTAGTTCCCCTAAACGTTCTCCCTGAAGACACTGCCCTCCTTCTGTAGCGACTCGGAGCCAAGTCAGACTACTACATACGGGTGCTCCATCACAACAGAAGCTGTCCCTTTTCCCTCCATCCATGAGTAGACTGCTCTTGAGATGTCCGTCCCACTCAGGAAACAGAGGATTAGTCACAGCAACCACAGATTTTACCGGACTTTTACATGGTAAACGTACGCTATTATTGTTGCTCCGTAAAGCAAATAGCATTATCTAATACTGTCATTTCTTCAGTATGAGAAACAATTTTTTTTTTTCCATTCCATTGAATCATAAATTTTTTTTCTTTTTTCATTGAATCTCCAATTGGGTCAGTTTCTTTTATCTTACCGTCTAAGAAAACAAGAGCATGTTTTTTTAGATGTTTAGGTAGCCCATGTTTATTTTTTTTTTTTTTTTCTCCAATTTCTGTATGATTTCCAGAATATAATGTCACATTCGTCGAACCGAAACATCTCTCATACTCCGAGTTTCATAAACAAAAGCGACTCATTTAAATAGAAATTTCAAGCGAAACATAACATTTCAAAAAAATTTTGCGTGGGTGGTAAGAGGCTTTAGAAACGCCAAGTAAGCAGAAAGAAAACGCATTCAAACGCCTCTTTGGATTAAGCGAGACCTCATTTATACTGTATTTCTAGAAGCGATTTGTCATTGTCAAACTGATTTTGTCAATTTATATTTATACCCATCATTGCAAAGCCCAACGTGTAGCTGAGAGGTAAAGAACTACAATAAAATTTTACAGCTCTTTTCGCCATTAAATGTAATGCACGTATGATGTTATTTGAAACAAATTTCCATTTATAAACCTATATTATAGTCATGATTTTTTAACTGATTTTGTCTTTGATTTTAAAGTTTTTTTACATTTATTCTTTTTGTAATGCGGAGATGCGCTTTATCCAAGTTTCCAATACTCTGAATTGGTGATGGCCACGATTAATTCTCGTCACTGTAGTCTTCGTACTCACACAAACAAATAAACTAAGCATTATTTTCGGGGATGGCTGTAAAAAATTGAGTGGAAAAACTCGCAAAAGTGGCTGTTGCCAATTTATAGATTAAGAATTGGACACAAATGCCTGGCCGAACATCTAGCCGAAATAATGATTGTGAACTGTGATTTATGTGTTTTATGTAAGAAAGAGAAAATGAATAAGGCCCATCTATTTGTTTGCTCGAGACTTACAACATAATGGTGATTTGTGTACTCTTTACTGGAGGGCCAGAGAAAACAGCTCCTGATCACACGGACATACTTCTAACTTTTAATTTTTTATCCTTAGAACGTTTAGCTTGTTTTTAATTGTTTATAAAGTCTTTTGGTTATTTTTATTAAGAACGCCTGACCTTTTTCCTCTGGAATTGCTTATATGTTTTTTTTTTTTTTTTCTACGGTAAGTGACCAAATTAATGTGGAATGAGTTCCAATAAAACCATTGGTAACAACAACAAGATCCTGCATCAATTAATTAGTGTGTTTAATTTTGTGAAATTTTATTTATTAATATGAATTGATTTAGCAACCATTACATAATGGGCTAGTTTCAATCAAATAAGGAAACGTAAGTTCAAGCTGATTTTTTTTTTTCTTTTTAATTCGATAATTAACCATTAAGTATATTTACAAAAGTAACATAATAATCAACATAATTTCCATTATATTTACGAAAAGTATTTTTTGAACGTACACATTTTCGGAATTGCAGGAAGACTTAGATTTGAATCTGCTAAAAATTATGTTCCAATCATTGCTTTGAGAAATTAGAGACTGCATGAGAATACCTCGTATCCTGATGGGAGTTTTATAATCTATTCTCATATATGCCCAAAAATAGGAAAGTTATATCTGAAAGACCTGCTAAAAAGGATTATTTTTAAGCCGCATTCACATCAATAATGCATCAGCCAATGACAAACCTCAGTTGTCGTGCGTTGTGACTAACGATTAGTCGACGCTTCACTCTTCGCCGCTCAACGCTTTGAATTGAGTGCTGCTTTAAGGTGTAACATTTTACCGGTGGATTGTTCGGGGTATAAACTAGATTCATTCAATCCTCTTTAGAGGAAAAAAAGGAAATCAAGTTATTTTTCGCCGACGAAAACAAGATTAAAAGTTTTCTATAATTAAAAAGTTTTCTTTCAATGTTCTGCAAAAGTTGTAATTTAATTGAATGAAAGGAAGGTAGAACAATAGGCTTATCATTGACCAGCATTCTATATCTTGAGATTTTACTATTAGGTGGGAACTCACTTTATGTAGAACTTCGATCATGATGTGAAAAAAAAATGTCATTTAAAAGACTTTAAAAAAAAAAAAAAATCATTCATTTCGAAAATTTAATTACTATTTAATTTTAATTATTCAATTGCGTTTATAAGAATCGAAAACAAATTGTTCGAAAATTTCCATATATATGTTGTTTCTTATCCCATTTGGTCGACAGCGACAAGTTCATAAACTTGTGTGCTCTTATGGAAGGAAGGGGGAGGGATAGCTTCTTTTGTGATGGAGCACCTATAGGTAGAAGTCTGACTAGGTACAGTGTCCCTGAAAAGGAGGAAAAGGAAGACTTTTAGGGGCAACTCCGCATTGGCGTATCGTATGGGAGAAAATCCGGAAAAATCCCACCAGGTAGTTCGACTCAAGAGGCAAGATGCGGGCAATCGCCTTTTGAAACATTGTCTATAGCAAAGGCGCCAACAGATTGAAACTCCGCCCTAATGCTCACCAGCTGCGCGCATTGCCACTGAGCTACGAATCGGGCGATATATATATATATATTATTTTTTTATTTAAAAAAGTAAATCAATATATATATATATATATATATATATATATATATCATTATGTATATATAGATTTACCTTTTTAAATCAAAGGATTATTTGATGTATGTTATCTTTTGTTTTACGATTTGTGTATGTATGTGTGTAGGCGTCAAATCTTTGAAGTCAAAACCTGACAAGAGCAATGTCATGTTCAGGCAGCAAAGGCAAGGTATTATATTTAGATTTAATCGAAAATCAATACATTTAAAAGAATATTTCATTTTATTCGGAATTAAAAAAACTTTATATACTGATCTTGAAACATTGATAAAAAAATGCTTCTATTAAAAAGGCTTTTAAGAAATTCATCTATGCTTCTATCATACCATAAGGCTAAGACTAGCCAAAGTTGTCAGAAAATCTTTTTAGTTCATCTTCTTCAAAGCCATATGCAAAAATGCTTTCACGATTATTTTGTACCCTTATTAAATTTACTTTCTTTTTTTCTCGTGCAAAAACCCCACTCTGGATCAATAGAACGCTGACAGACTTTCGCGGAAGAAAAAAGATAAAAAAAAATCAATGCCATAAAAAAAAACTTTTATCTGCAACATTTCTTCCATTATTCCAGCTCTCCTCTTTCTTTACGTATTTATTGACTCGCCTTAATCCTATATTTTATTCCCATTCCATAACGATGTCGTAAATCATGCACACGAAACCGACAACCAAACAGTTTCAGAATTTATTCGTCATCTTTTCTAATAAATAGTCGAAATAAATTTATTAATGGGACTTTTTGTGGAAATGATGTTGTTTCAATGCTGTTTGGATTTAAGTAAATTTAGCATTTTTGCAGATAAATTCACTATTTTTCGTATGGTTTATTTGAAATATTTATTAATCATCCGACATTTTTATTCGCAACTTCATGTCCGGTTTTTTATTATTCGAATTAAAAACTTGGATTGATTTATGATAACTGCCTGTTGCTTGTAATCTTCTTTATTTTATAATTTATTTGGTTATCTTTCCGGTTTAAAGGAAATTTCTTAAAGTAAGGGTTACAAGTCGAGTGTTTATTACAGTAGGTTTAGAAGCTTCATATTTTTCTTTTTTGTGTGATATGAATAAGAGTTAAGGAAACAAAACGAAACTAATAGGATGATAAAAGCAACCTAATAACCTAAAAGTATCATGATAACGACCTAGCACTCAAATCTGACAGCAGATAAGCAATATCATGGATAATTACACTACATACAATGAAGGTTTTATTCTAATGAGAACAATCTGTCACTAAAATCTGACAGCAGATAAGCAGTGTCATGGATAATGAGACCACATAAAATTAGTGATTGCTTGTGCGACCTTCACAGGTTGCAACAATTACAGATGGGATATGGACCACGTCATGAGTTGTTGCATCGTGATTAGAGATAGACCATAGGTTGAGGAAATGTCCACTCCAACCAGAATTGCGGGAAGTGAGGAATCTATACTTTGTCAAATAATAATGCTGACATCATACTTGATTCTTGGGAAATGAAAAAATTCCATGGTATTAACTGATCATTAGCTTCCAAGCAATATGAGATCATTTTTTTTTTTTTTTTTTTTTTGCTTTCTATCAGAAAATTTCCAATAACACTCTCAAAAGATTTCGCAAGGCAATGCGTGATTTTAAAAAAAAAATCGGTGACGGTATGACGGTTAAAAATTAGTTATAAATATATATTTTTGACATGAATAATTTCGAAAATATATATTTAAAACTTTGCATCTATAAGAATTGAAAACACGTTGTTCAAAAAATATTACATAAAAGTTTCTTTCTTCCTATACATTTTTTTTTTTTTGCTCAACTGATTTTTACCTTTAAATCTCGCGTTGTACTTGTGTGGTAAACAAAAGGGATTATTTGATGTTATTTTTTTCGATTTATTAGTTTATGTGTGCGGGCGTTAAAAATCTGACATTAAAACCTGACCAGAACAATGTCCTGTCCAGACCTGACAACGGCAAAGTGTTCAATTTATATTTTGAATCGAAAATCAATACATTTAAAATAACATTTTTATTCTATTTTTATTTAGAATTAAAAAGACTTTTAGATCGTTGAGAAAAAAATACATCTATTAAAAATATCATCTTTTTCAAAGCCATCTGCAAACATGCTTTTACGATTGTTTTGCTTCATTATTAAATTCGCTTCTTTTTTTCTTCTCCTGCACAAAAAACTCTCATGATCAATTGAACGCTGACAGACTATCGAGAAAGAGAAAAGATAAAAAAAAAAAATAATGCCATTAAAAAAAACTTTACCTCTTCTGAAACATTTCTTCCATTATTCTAGCCGGGATGAACTCTCCTCTTTCTTTAAGTATTTATTGACTCGTCTTAATCCTACATTTTATTCCCATTCCATAACGATGTTGTAAATCATGCACACGAAACCGACAGACAAGCAGTTTCAGAATTTATTCCTCGTCATTTCTAATAAATAGTCTAAATAAATTTATTAATGGGACATTTACTGGTAATGATGTTGTTTCAGTGCTGTTTGGATTTAAGTAAATTTAACATTTTTGTAGATAAATTGGCTATTTTTTTCGTACAGTAAAGCATAGTTTATTTGAAATGTTTATTAATCATCCGACATTTTTATTTGCAATTTTGTGTACGTGTTTTATTATTTGAATTAAAAAATTAGATTGATTTATGTTAACTGCCTGTTGCTTGTAATCTTTTTTTTTTTTTTTTATAATTTATTTGATTTTCTTTCCCAGTTCAAGGAAATTTCTTAAAGTAATGGTTACCAGGCAAGTATTTATTGTAGTAGGTTTAGAAGCTACATATTATTTTTATTGTTTTACATGATTAAGAGTTAGGGCAATAAAACGAAACTAATAGGATTATAAATGTAACTGAATAACCTAAAAGTGTCATAATAACAACCTATCACTCAAATCTGACAGCAGATGAGTAATGTTGTGGATATTTATAATAAATGCAATCAAAGTTTTGTTCTAATGGGAACAATCAGACAGCAGATAATCAGTGTCATGGATAATGAGACCTCATGAAACTAGTGATGCGACCTTCACAGGTTGAATCATAAAAGAAGATCTACCCTTTGTCAATTAATTAATTTGAAATTTGAAATTTTTTAAAGTAATGGATATCAGTCAAATATTTGTTATAGTTGGTTTAGAAGACTCATATTTTTTTTATTGTTTTACATGATTAAGGGTTAAGGGAACAAAACGAAACTAATAGGATGATAAAAGTAATCTAATAACATAAAAATATCATGATAACAACCTATCACTCTAATCTGACAGCATATAAACAGTGTCGTCGATATTTATATTACATGCAATTAGGATTTTGTTCTAATGAGAACAACCTGTCATTCAAATCTGACAGCCGATAATCAGTATCTTGGATAATGAGACCTCATGAAATTAGCGATTGTCTATTCGACCTTCATAGTCGAAACAATTACTGATGGGATACGTCATGGATTGCCTCATCGTGATGGACGATAGACCATGGGTTGAGGAAGTGTCCACTCTAATTAGAAATGAGGGGAGTTGACAAGTTGGCACATACCCCCCTCACCATCTTGATGGATTTTTAAAGGGAGGTTTTTGGAAAGAAGTATTCTGCGACGAGTCGACATAAGTGTTGTTTTTAATAAAATATATAATTAAAAAATAGATTAAAAAAAAATTAAATGATTAAAAAAATATTTTATTCAGTTCGAAAATATATATTAAAGACATTGCATTTATAAAAATTGAAAACACACAAAAAAATATTAAGTTTCAATATTAAGTTGTTCAAAAAAATATTAAGTTTCTTTCTTTCCATACTTATTTTTTTCTTTACATTTTTTTTTTTCGCAGTTTACTTTTTACCTATAAGTATCGCTTTGTACTTGCGTAGAGCACAAAATGATTATCTGATGTTAATGGTTTTTTTTCTTATGTATGTCTAGGCTTCAAATATCTGACATTAAAACCTGACCATAAAAATGTCATATTCAGACCTTGACAACGCCTAAGTGGTCAATTTATATTTCTATATTTTTCTTTTCCTAAAATCTATACATTTAAAATAGTATTTTATTTTTATTCAGAATTAAACAGAATTTTCGACATTGATCTAAAGTCGTAAAAAAAATACATGTATTAAAAAGATCGTACCATAGGACAAAAACTGAACCAAAGTTGTCAGAACATCTTTTAGTTCATCTTCTTCAAAGCCACCTGCAAAAATGCTTTCACGATTATTTTGCTTCCTTATTAAATTTTTTTCTTTTTTTTTACAAAAAAAAAGCTCTCTGGATCAATTGCACGCAGACAGTCTTTCGAGATAGAGAAAAGATAGAAAAAAAAATGCCATCAAAAATTACAACATTTCTTCCATTATTCTAGCTCCCCTCTTTCTTTGCGTATTTATTGACTCGTCTTAATTCCATATTTTATTCCCATTTCATAACGATGTTGTAAACCATGCACACGAAACCGACAACCAAACAGTTTCAAAATTTATTCCTCGTCATTTCTAATAAATGGTCTAAATAAATTTATTAATGGGACATTTTCTGGAAATAATGCTGTTTCATTGCTGTTTGGATTTAAGTAAATTTAGCATTTTTGTAAATAAATTGGCTATTTTTTCGTATGGTTTATTTGAAATGTTTATTAATCATCCGATATTTTTATTCGCAATTTCGTGTTTTATTATACGAATTAAAAAATTGGATTGATTTATGATAACTGCTTGTTGCTTGTAGTTTTTTTTTTTTTTTACAATTTATTTGATCTTCTTTCCCGTTTCAAGGATATTTTCTTAAATTTATGGTTACCAGCCGAATATTTGTTATATTACGTTTAGATTAGGTTTTATTATAGAAGTATTAGAAACTACATATTTTTGTTTTATATGATTAAGAATTAAAGCAACACAATGAAACTAATAGGATGATAAATGTAACCTAAAATTATAATAATAACAACAATCTATCAATCAAATCTGACAGCATATAAGCAGTGTCGTGGATACTATATTTATACTACATGCAATAATGTTTTTCTTCTAATGAGAACAACCTGTCATCCAAATCTCATAGCAGATAACCATCATCGTGGATAATGAGACCTCATGAAATTAGCGATAGCCTGTTCGATCTTCACAGGTCGAAACAATTTCAGATGGCATATGGACAACGTGATGAGTTGCTGCATCATGATGGTTGATAGATCATGGGCTGAGGAAGTGTCTACTCTAATCAGAAATGAGACAGGCTGACCCTCCCCCCCTCCCACTCCGGAAAGATTTCCATAAAGGAAAGTTTTTGAAGAAGAAAGAAAAAGTGTTCTGCGATGAGTCGACAAGAAATGTTGTTTTTAATAAAGTTAAAAATAAAAAATAAATATAAAAAGTAAATGATTAAAAAATTATTTATTCACTTTGAAAATAAATATTTAAAACATTGCATTAATAAGTATTGAAAACACATTGTTTAAAAAAAAAAAAATTTCTTACTTTCCATACAAATTTTTCTTCGTTTTTCATTTTTCTACAATTTATTTTTTACTTATAAATTTCCCTTTGAACTTGTGTGGTCCACAATAGGGATTATTTGATGTTAATGATTCGATGCAATTTTTGTTTTGCGGTTTGTTAGTTTATGTGTGGAGGCGTTAAAAATCTGACATTAAATCATGACCAGAACAATGTCATATTCAGACCAGACAATGCCTAAGTGTTAAATTTATATTTTGAATCAAAAATCAATACATTTAAAATAATATTTTATTTTTATTCAGAATTAAACAGACTTTTCGACATTGATCTTAAAAAAGTCGAGAAAAAAATACTTCTATTAAAAGATCGTACCATAAGACAAAGACGAGCCAAAGTTGTCAGAAAATCTTTCAGTCCATCTTCTTCAAAGCCACCTGCAAAAAGCTTTCACGATTATTTTGCTTCCTTATTAAATTTACTTCCTTTTTTTTTCCTGCAAAAACTCCACTCTGGATCAATTGAACGCTGACAGTCTTTCGGGAAAAGAAAATATAAAAAAAAAATAAAATGCCATAAAAATACTTTCATCACTTTTGCAACATTTCTTCCATTATTCTAGCCAGGATGAATTCCCCTCTTTCTTTAAGTATTTATTGACTCGACTTAATCCTATATTTTATTCCCATTCCATAACGATGTCATAAATCATGCACATGAAGCCGACAACCAAACAGTTTCAAAATTTATTCCTTGTCATTTCTAATAAATGGTCTAAATAAATTTATTAATGGGACATTTTCTGGAAATAACGTTGGTTCATTGTTGTTTGGATTTAAGTAAACTTAGCATATCTGTAGATAAATTGGCTATTTTTTCCTACAGTAAAGCACGATTTATTTGAAATGTTATTAATCGACCTACATTTTTATTCCCAATTTTGTGTCCGGTTTTTATTATTTGAAATAAGAAAATTGTATTGATTTATGATAACTGCCGGTAGCTTGTAATATTTTTTTAATAATTTATTTGATATTCTTTCCCGTTTCAAGGAAATTTCTTAAAGTAATGGTTAACAGTCAAGTATTTATTACACTGAAGTGTCAAAAGTCATGGGATACCTCTTAATATCGTGTCGGCCCTCCTTTCGCCCGGCGAAGTGCAGCAACTCGACGTGGCATGGACTCAACAAGTCGTTGGAAGTCTTCTGCAGGAATATTGAGCCATGCTGTCTCGATAGACGTCCATAATTGTGAAAGCGTTGATGGTGCAGGATTTTGGGCACGAACAGACCTCTCGATGATGTCCCATAAATGCTCGATGGGATTCATGTCGGGCGATCTAGGTGGCCAGATCATTCGTTGGAATTGTCCAGAATGTTCTTCAAACCAATCGCGAACAGTTGTGGCCCGGTGACATGGCGCATTGTCATCCATAAAAATCCCGTCGTTGTTTGGGTACATGAAGTCCATGAATGGCTGCAAGTGATGTCCAAGTAGCTGAACATAAGCATTTCCAGTCAATGTTCGGTCCAGTCGCACCAGGGGACCAAGTCCATGCCATGAAAAAACAGCCCACACCATTACGGAGCCACCACCAGCTTGAACAGTGCCTTACTGACAGTTTGGGTCCATGGCTTCGTGGGGTCTGCGCCACACTCGAACCCTACCATCAGCTCTTACCAACTGAAATCGTAACTCATCGGACCAGGCCACGGTTTTCCATTCATCTAGGGACCAACCGATATGCTCACGTGCCCACGAGAGTCGCTGCAAGCGATGTCGTTCTGTCAGTACAGGCACTCGAGTCGGTCTTCTGCTGGAATAGCCCAAGAAAGCCAAATTTCTCCGCACAGTTCTAACAGAAAAGCCCCTTGTACGTCCACATTCATTTCTGCGGTTATTTGACGCAGTGTTGCTTGTCTGTTAGAATTTACGACTCTTTGCAGACGTCGCCGGTCTCGGTCGTTAAGTGCAGGCGGTCGACCACTGCGCTGTCCATGGTGGGATATTATGCCTGAAATTTCATACTCTCGGCACACTCTTGACACAGTGGATCTGGGAATATTGAATTCCCCTAACGATTTCGAAATGGCATGACCCATGCGTCTAGCTCCAACTAACATTCCGCGTTCAAAGTCTGTTAATTACCGTCGTGCGGTCATCATCGCGTCAAAAACCTCTTCCACATGAATAACTTGAACAGAAATGAAAGCACTGCGCATTTATACCTGTTCTACGCGATGCTACTGTTATCTGAAAATTTGCATATTGCTATCCCATGACTTTTGTCACTTCAGTGTATAGTAGGATGATAAAGTAACCTAATAACCTAAAGTATGATAATAACAACCTATCACTCAAATGAGACAGCAGATAAGCAGTATCATGGATAATGAGACCTCATGAAATTAGCGATTGTCTGTGCGACCTTTACAAAGTCCGAAACAATTACAGATGGAATATGGATTGGTCTTGATGGATAAGTCTTGAGTTGTGATTAGAGACAAACCATCGTCTGAGGAAATGTCACTCCAATGGGTTAAGTGAGGAATCTTCACTTTTTGTCAAGTGGTAATCCTGACCTCGTAAATGATTCTTGGGAAATGAATAAATCCTATGGTAACTGATCATTTCTTTCCAAGCAATATGAGATATTCCCACCCACCTTCTTTGCTCTCTACCAGCAAATTACCAATAACAATCGCACAAACTTTCACAATGCAACACGCGATTTAAAGAAAACGATGCCGGTGTGAATAAAAATCTCTTTTTTTCAGAAATTAGAAGATCCGTTGGCGATTGTGATAGCATGACATTGTTGCATTTTCCCACGAGAAAAGATATAGCATTTCGGTTCACAAGGGAAAATAATGCATATTCTTTAACAAGAGCATAATAACAACCTATCCATCAAATCTCAGTATCGTGGATATTTATACTACATGCAATTAGGGGTTTTGTTCTAATTATTATTGTTACTAATTATCTTTCGTTCTGATTATTTTTATACATTAAAAAAATTTTATTTTTTACTTAGAATTAAACAATCTTTTGGCTATTGATTTTTAAAACATTGAAAAAAAATACTTCTATTAAATCTACCATACCATAAAACTTAAGACTAAGCCAAAGTTGTCAGAAAACCTTTTAGTTCATCTTCTTCAAAGCCACCTGCAAAAATGCTTTCAGGATTATTTTGCTTCCTTATTAAATTTACTTTCTTTTTTTTTTTTTCCTGCAAAAATCCCCACTCTGGATGAATTGAACGCTGCCAGTCTTTCAAGAAGAGAAAAAAATGCCATAAAAAACTTTTATTTGTAACATTTCTTCCATTATTCTAGCCAGGATGAACTCTCCTCTTTCCCTACGTATTTATTGACTCGTCTTAATCATACATTTTATTCCCATTCCATAACGATGTTGTAAATCATGCACACGTAACCGACAACCAAACAGTTTCGAAATAAATAGTCTAAATAAAGTCCCCGTATAAGACATTCGCCTTATATGGAGTTACAGGAGGAGGAGTTATGGAAGAGCCTCTTGGTGGTGGCGCCATCTATTTTTCTTTTATAATGACAAATAGTTTACATTCGGTCATCCTGACCAAGCAATTGCCCTCAATTGCCACATAAATTTTACTTAGTAATTACACTTTACCATATACAAAAATAAACACAATGTATATATATACAGCACATAAACATGTAATAATAAAAAAGATGTTAAAGTTCTAGTATGATTATTGTCCAAATGAGTTCTAAAAAGTTCAGATAAAAAAAAAAAAGTTCAGGAACAATGTTTATAGTTATTGATGAATGGGGCACTAGTCGTTACATGGAATATCTGGAGAGACACTAGAAGATCCCAGGGGTTTCTCATCATCCGAGTCACAATCATCTTTATGAAGTCGCCATGGCTTGAGTTGACTCACGTGTGCTGTTGTGATGTAGAATCTGCCTCGTTCTTGTTCTTCCAGCTGAGTCACTCGATAAGTATCGTTGGGGGAGGACCTCAGTCACAATTAGGGGTCCTCTATATTTTGCCTGAGTCTTGGTAGGTTCTTCCGTTGATTTTTGCTGAACGTCGAACAACCTCTATTTCACCTGGTTCAAAAGTAATTGTTCGGCATTTTTTCTGGCCGTAATACTTCTTCATTTTGTCTTGTTTCTTTTTTTATTACACTTCTAGTTTCTTGTTGAACGTTTTGGGATGTCCACTCATCAATACTTTCGTCTGCGACTCTTCGAAGGACTCCGTTATTAAATCTAAGTGAATAGCCATGAAGAATTTCGAATGGCGTTTTATTTGTGGTTTTGTTCACCGTATTATTCAAATTCCTTTCTGCTTGTTTTTATACGTAAATCCCAATCTTTATGTCGTGAATCTTTCATGGACGTCGTTATTGTAGAAAGGACAGTTCTGTTGGTTCGTTCTACCATGCCATTGCCCATAGGATGTTGAGTAGAATTCAAGGTGTGCTTTTATTCCGTTATCATGACAGTACTTTTCAAATTGATGCGATGTATAACAGGAGCCTCTATCACTTATGATTCGGTCAGGTAATCCAAAATCTTCAACAAAGTTTTCAAAGCTTTTAAAACATGTTGGGGAGGCAGTATTTTGACTGGACAAAGTCTGGTAAATCTTGTGAAGTTATCAATTATGATTAATAAATCTCGATTTCCTCGTGTGCTTTTCATGAAAGGTCCTAAATGTGAACAACTGAAAAGGGTCTTTTTCAGGATTAATCGGGTGTAGATATCCTTGTTGTTTTCACCTGGAGTCTTGTTGACTAAGCATTCGAAACACATTGAATATGTTTCCGTAAGTAACGCTTCATGTATGGAAACCAGTATAACTCTTTTATTTTGCTAACAGTTCTATCAACAGAAAAATGTCCCATAAGGTCGCGAAATTTCACAGCAGTACTTTTTCTCATACTTTTGGAATCACATACAGAAGTTTCTCTTTTCCTTTTCTTTGATTCTCCTATAGATTCGGTTTCTTTTGAAGGCAAAATTAACAATTTGTTGCTTTTCTTCATATGTTCTTTCATGGTCTTCCTTCTTAAAAATGTCAATCAATTTTCTTAAATCTTTATCAGCATGTTGAATGATCCAAAATTGTTCATCTTCACTTAGTGTTAAAGGCATTACTTCAAATTTCTTCTCCTGAGGTTTTGTTATAAAGTATCTTCCGATTCTGAAACAGGGGCTCGACTCATCGCATCAACATGTGTCATTTTTTATGCCTGGTCTGTAGCGAACTTCAAAATCATATTCCTGAATAAGTATACTCCATCGTGCTATCTGAGAAGTTACACATGATTTTTTTGGCATTAATGTAATTAATGTGACAGTCAGTGACAACTGTAAAACTTATTCCCAATAAAAATTGTCTCAATCGTTCTGATGTGCTAATGGCAGAGTAACTTTGCAGTTTTACTTGAATGCTAATTCTTTTCAGCTTCAGTCGTTTTCTTTTCTTTAACGCAGTAAACTAGGTGCCACTTGTTATCACTTCCAACGAGTAGCATGCCAGGGGCGATACCTTCCGCACTTGCATCAGTATGAACTTCAGTTTCAGCTTCGGGATTATAGAGGTGCTACCATGGGTTGTCGAGTCACTTCACTTTTCAAAAACATTGAAAGATTGTTCTTGTTTTTCTCCCCACTTAAAATCTTCGTTCTTCTTAGTTAGGTCAGTCCAGAGGTTTTGCTTTTATAGCATAATTTTGAATAAATCCTAAAAAAAGCTTGTTAAGCCGAGAAAGCGCCTAACTTCATGCAAATTTGTCGGTTGGGGAAATTTGAGAAATTACTTCTACCTTTCTTGAGCCTGGTTTAATCCCATTCTTATTAATAATGAAGCCTAAAAATTCTACTGCATCTTTTGCAAACTCACATTTAGACAATTTTAATGTTAACTTAGCTTCTCGTAAAAGCCTCCGAATACTTTACCTAATTTTTTTAATCATTTCTTCCTCCAAGTTTTTGGCATACAAGGATAATCGTCGAGAAAGCATAAAACATCTTTGTTGCATAAGCCACCTAAAGTATGGTACAGAACCGTTGAAATTCTGCAGGTGCGTTTGTTAATCCAAATATCATTCTTTCAAAGTGTCCGGATTTCATCTGGTGTGATAAATGCAGTTTTTAATTTGGCTTCTTTCTGTGTCAACGGTTTGTAGATACCCATGAGCCAAATCGAGAGTTGTAAACAGACTGCAATCATGTAGTTGTTCTTAAAAGATCAATTTTAGGAAGGAAATTTTTATCCTTGATCGTCTGATTATTTAGTTTTCTTCTGTCAATAACTAGTCGATTTTCACCAGTTTTCTTACGCGCACTTCAAAAGAACAGGGCTTGAATATACAGACGTGTTTCTTTTACCATGTTCTTTCCATTCATTAACGATTTCTTTAATTGCTTTTCTTTAGGCTGAATTTGTTTTATACGGTTTTCATACATACAGGTTTTTGAACCCTCAACTTCTTTAATATCCATTTTTTTATCAGTCCTGTACATCCTAATTCCGATATGTTTAATGCAAAACAGTCTCTATACTCATTCAACAAATCAACAATGTCCTTCTGTTGTTGTTCAGTTAAGTGTTTATTAACTTTTATTTGTTCTAAGCTTATAGGATTTCACCGCTCTACATTATCTGAACTAACATTTAATATTTCTACTGTGAAGAAATTATTAGGTAATCAAATTAACATAATTTAAATCTGGTTTCCAAGTTGACCTCCTCCACTAATTCTACATTTCCAATGTTCTGGTTACTACTTTAAAATTATTTCCTTACATCCAATATTAATAATTGGCTTTTAATAGTTTTACCTTCTTTTATTTCTAACAAAAGAATTAAAAAATTTCTTTCATTTCCTGCTTCATAATTGACATTGTTGTGGGTTCTGTTTTCGCATTTACAAAATTTATATTATTATTTATTATTTCGTAGTTTCCTCCACTTGCAATTTAATACGTGGCGTTTCTTCGATGCAGTTTAATTCAATAAATGGGTAATCTTTTTGCATAACCGATATGCAAAAATATCCCCGACCCTAGCATACGCAATATATGGTAAATCTAAAAAGGTGCGCCCGACTAATAAATCAACTGGTTGAGCCAAATCTGGAACAATTAAAACGG
>BPLR01019357.1:0-46735 GCA_021605095.1 Caerostris extrusa
ATTTACATATCTAACGCCAACTACGTAATGCCAACTACGTTCTGTTTTTATTCTAGCGGGAAAATTCCCTTTTTAACAGTGAAAGTTGAAGTCGTTCAATTTGTATTCCATTTTCCATCAATAGGTGTCGCTACAGTTTTTAAAATGATAATCTGAAAAATAAGCAATAACTATGTAAAAGAATTAAATTTCCCAGGGTACTCCTATAACCTGCAAACACGGGCAAGTCCATTTCATTCACCAATCGAAACAGAAACCTCATAAGTTAAGAAAAGCTGTTTATCCTATTTAAATATCTTGAAATCATAAAATAAATTAAGAAAAGCTGAAATCCTGTTAAATTATTCATTTTAATGGATTTTTCTAAATCATGTAGCAATGAATGAATCTCATGCATTTGACAAGATTTCAATGGTGTTTCGTTTAACATGTTTATCATTTTTGCATTAACTACTACTGAGTCCAAAAGTAAGACCAATTTTCAATTTAAAATTCCCGAGGCTTATGAAATTTCAATTTTTTTCTTTTTTAGGTTGCTGGCCCTGTCCTTGACATCTGTGTGAAATTCGACGTCAAAATATTGTGTTTGAATTACGCATGGCTTTGTGAGACGCTAAAACTGATTCCGGCGATTTTGAAATGTCTGAATTAATTGAGCAAAGAAATTGGGAGGTTACCTAAGAACAGAGTTACCAGTGAAAGGGATAGAGTCATAACACTTTTTAGAAGTATTAAAGATGAATTGTCTAATACTGGGAAGGTCAAGTGAGTTTCTAATATCCTCGTTTCTGAAGTATCAAGGCGAATTTGTAATCATTCGAAGAACTTTATTTTCAGTCTTTTTAAATTTCATTTGGCTGCTGAGTCCCAAACATGACTTGCGTATGGGATCATGGGACGCATGTTATAATGTTTTTTTCTTTCTAATGTAGCTGGCAAACACTTGGACAGCGATGCCTTAAGGCAAGCGCTGCACAGACATTACTCATTTTGCATTATCCACGGAGTAACAATGCCCCCGCAACGCTCTACGATCTATTAGGACCGGGACCTACGGTTTAAAGTGGATTCGAACCATAACAAACATCTGTGGCACCGCCGCGACTCGAACCCGAAACCTGTGGTACCGACCGCCAGAGTGCCAGCCACTCTGCCATTGAGGCCCATGTAATAAATGTAGATGAGTATTTTATTCGTTATAGGCAGCTTAGATTTTCGACAAATGAATAAGCAAAAGAGTGAGGGATTTATCAAGGGTATCTATCACCAAAGTTTTTAATTTGCGAAGAACAGTTGACAATGCTATTAAAAAGGGTGATGTTAGGTTAAGTAATAGTATGCTTGTGCGTAAGAGAATAGTTTCAGTTTTGGCAGTGTTTAAAACAGTCTTCGATTTCGAAAGCCAGTTTTCAAGAAAAGAGATGAAATTTTGTTATAAATGAATGATATAATAATAAGAATTTTTATTTTGGCAAAAAGAGTGCAGTATCGTCGGCATAGAGAATAATTTTGACGTCAGGAGATTTTGGAATATCATTTATAAAGATATTGTAAAGAATAGGCCTTTAAAGAGATCCTGCATCAATACCTCTAACTTTAGAGTCTGTTTTATTAACTATAACAACGAATTTTCTGGTAGTAAGATAGATTTGGTTTGATTTGTCGCTCTACGGTTATTTTGTACACACTTTGGGCTAATTATTCCGGGACCTACAGTTTAACGTAGATTCTGAACCCCTCACAAACGTCCAATGCCACAGCCAGGATTTGAACCCGAAGCCAGTGGTACGAAAGGCTAGAGCGCAGCCAATTGGCCACCAGGTCGAGCGTATCGCATGGGAGAAAACCTGGAAAAATTCCTACCATGTTGTCAGACTAAAAGCTCGTTCAGACCGAGGCGTGAGGCTTTAAGCGTGAAAAAGGTGACCAATCACTAGCCTCACCACGTTCGCCTGAAACCGGTTTGAAATCACCGCTTCGAGTTGACCAACTTTCAACTCGGAAGCGGAACTTCACTACGCGTAATGCTATTTCTGACGTTTCGCTGTGAAGGGGTCGAAAAAATTTTCTTGCCTGCCGCGTGAATCTTCAACGCTTCACGCCTCGGTGGGAACGAGCCTTTACGAGGCAAGATGCTGAGTATCACATAAGCCCTGTAATCTCCTCGTTTTTGTCAACAATGCCGCTAGCGGATTGAACCTCAGTCCTAATGCTCACCAGCGGAGTAAATTATTACCACAACATTAACAAATCGGGCTTGTTAAAAATATAATAACTACAAAATATTGAAAGAGGATAATAAATTAACTTCTATTTATTACTAATAAATTTATTTAAATTTATTTCAAAAATATCCAAAACCAAGTTTCAGAACAAAAGAATTAGAATTATTTGTGAAATCATCATCATCATCACTAGTGGTGCAACAGCCCCATGCTTACTGGCAGATTTCGAGACAGGACATGTTTTTTCTTTTACGGGGCTGGATTTTCAGCCCTATTCCCAACGCTCTACAGCCATATTAGACGGGGACCTACGGTTTAAAGTGGATTTCGAACCACTGCAAATATAAATGGCATCGCCTTGATTCGAACCCGAAACCTGTGGCACAGAGCGCTAGTCAGTCAACCATTCAGCTATCAACCAATTATAATTTTATTTTCCTGATAACTTGATTGTACTTGTACTTCTATTGTACAACTATCTTAATAAAACGAAAAATATAATTTCGTTTCAGCTAAGTTTTGACAGTATGACATCTATATGTGAAAGTAATTAATGTAAAATAATACAAAATAAATAAATAATTATATATGCAATGTTCATTAACTTAATAGACATTTTTAGCATTTAGTTAGTTTTTTGTAAAAAAATTCATAAATGATTTGGTCAAATCATTTCTACTTTTCTATACTATTAGTTCACACTCTCCCTATATATGTCTTGTTCAAATTTCCAATCGTTCATAAAATACTTTTTATTCATCCACTCAAGTTCAAATACAATTTTTTAACTTGTAGTGGAGGACTCTTTTGATGCTAATACAATTTTTTCAAATATTAATTAAATTTAATTAATTAATTTTAGCTTTATATAGAGAAAAATTTCTCTTTTATAAGATATTTAGCAGGATATAAATTTAGGAATAAAATACCGTCAGTGGCGAAGCGTGTAGATCGCTGGAAAAAAAATTTCTTTTTCAGATTCTTTTTTTTTTTCATTCTGGGTTCTAAGGAGAGTCAAGGAGGGAACAAAATGGAAATGAAACATGTGATTAAATTGTGAGTGATATGGAAAGTGTGTGTATGAGAGAGAGAGAGAATTTTTCTAACTTAAAAAATGTATGAAAATTATTTATAAAGGACTTTCTGCAATAGAGTGAAAAAAGTAGGAAATGACTTTAATTATACCTATTAATAAAATAATTTTCAATTATACCTATTAATAAAATAATTTTCAATTATACCTATTAATAAAATAATTTTCAATTATACCTATTAATATAAAATAATTTCAATTATACCTATTAATAAAATTAACAAGTAATATAAAAAAAATTTTTAAGTCAATCCCTACTTTTTTTCGCTCTGTGCAGAAAGTCCTTTTCATTCATTTTTTAAAGTTTATCTGGCGCCATCTATTGATAGATATATGCAACTTAAATCTTAAAAAAACTAAAATTAATTAATTAAATTAAATTATTGAATTAAACTTTGAAAAAACTGTATTAACATCAAGTGTCATCCACCACAACTTCAAAAAAATGTATTTGAATTTGAGTGGTTGAATACAAAGTATTTTGCTAACGATTGAAAATTCGAACAAGACATATATAGGGGAGAGTGTGAGCTAATAGAAGGAATTGAAAAAATGCTACATATCAAGATGGGCAGAGTTCTTATCTCCTGGTTTGCAATAAAAAAAAAAAAGTTTACTTTTTTTCTTACTACTGTGTCCAAAAAGTAAGACCAATTTTCAATTTAAAATTCCCAGGGCTGATGGAATTTCATTTTTTTTTTTTTTAAGTTGCTGACACTGTCCTGACACCTGTATGAAATTTGACGTCAAAATATTCATTGGTGTTTGAGTTACGCTTGGCTTTGTGAGACGCTAAAACTGATTCCGGCGACATTTGAAGATGTGAAATAATTAACAACAAAGAACTTGCATTAAATTTTGTTTGCGGAAACATATAGAATGTTGCAGAAGGCATTCGGTGAGTATTCCTATATCGGAAAGAAATGTTTACAAGTGACATAAAGAGTGGTTCAAAGAACGCAGAGAACGCGTTGAAGACGAAGAGCCATCGGGTCGACTCTCAACTTCAACCGACGAAGCTCACCTCTAAGAAATTAAAGATTTGATACTTGCAGACGATATTCAAACTAAGAGGTTTTACACTGAAGTGACAAAAGTCATGGGATAGCAATATGCAAATTTTCAGATGGCAGTAGCATCGCGTAGAACAGGTATAAATGCGCAGTGCTTTCACAGAGCTTTCATTTCTGTTCGCTATTCATGTGAAGAGGTTTTGACGTGTTGATGACCGCACGACGGGAATTAACAGACTTTGAACGCGGAATGTTAGTTGAGCTAGACGCATGGGTCATGCCATTTCGGAAATCGTTAGGGAATTCAACATTCCCAGATCCACTGTGTCAAGAGTGTGCCGAGAGTATGAAATTTCAGGCATAACATCCCACCATGGACAGCGCAGTGGTCGTCCGCCTGCACTTAACGACCGAGACCGGCGACGTCTGCAAAGAGTCGTAAATTCTAACAGACAAGCAACACTGCGTCAAATAACCGCAAAAATCAATGTGGGACGTACAAGGGACTTGTCTGTTAGAACTGTGCGGGAGAAATTTGGCTGTCTTGGGCTATTCCAGCAGAAGACCGACTCGAGTGCCTTTACTGACAGAACGACATCGCTTGCAGCGACTCTCGTGGGCACGTGAGCATATCGGTTGGTCCCTAGATGAATGGAAAACCGTGGCCTGGTCCGATGAGTCACGATTTCAGTTGGTAAGAGCTGATGGTAGGGTTCGAGTGTGGCGCAGACCCCACGAAACCATGGACCCAAACTGTCAGCAAGGCACTGTTCAAGCTGGTGGTGGCTCCGTAATGGTGTGGGCTGTTTTTCATGGCATGGACTTAGTCCTCTGGTGCGAGTGGACCGAACATTGACTGGAAATGCTTATGTTCAGCTACTTGGAGATCACTTGCAGCCATTCATGGACTTCATGTACCCAAACAACGATGGAATTTTTATGGATGACAATGCGCCATGTCACCGGGCCACAACTGTTCGCGATTGGTTTGAAGAACATTCTGGACAATTCCAACGAATGATCTGGCCACCTAGATCGCCCGACATGAATCCCATCGAGCATTTATGGGACATCATCGAGAGGTCTGTTCGTGCCCAAAATCCTACACCTTCAACGCTTTCACAATTATGGACGTCTATCGAGACAGCATGGCTCAATATTCCTGCAGAAGACTTCCAACGACTTGTTGAGTCCATGCCACGTCGGGTTGCTGCACTTCGCCGGGCGAAAGGAGGGCCGACACGATATTAAGAGGTATCCCATGACTTTTGTCACTTCAGTGTAAAATAAAATAACAATGTTTTTATTCAATTAATAAATAAACGAATTTTGGTTGCACATCAAATCAAAAATACTGATTTCAGTGAAAAATTAAACTTCTGAGTGTTAAATTATTATCAAAAGATTGACGATAGAAATAACGCACACAAGTATTTATTTTATTTCATTGCGGCAAAATAAAAGGTGAATTTAAATAAAAAAAAAATTTAACAGGAAAATAATAATCTTAAACAGTTGAAAGAAATAAAAATATTGGAATAAAAAAAACAGAAATCTGCTTGAAAAATTTCAACTTATTATGTGTGAACATTCGAGAACGGATGAATAAACCCAGGAATATGCCAATGGGTAATAATGCACTAGATATACACTCAAGAGCCAAAACATTATGACCACCTGTCAATAACGAGTTGGCCCACCTTTGGCACGCAACGCAGCTTCAACCCGCCTTGGCATGGATTAATACCACCACTTAATACCAGTTAAATACCACTTCCACCTGATCACGTGCCCATGTGGTCTCATGGAAGGAGGGAAAGGGGAGTGAAAGCAGTCTCTTGGGATAGAACACCAGTAGGTAGAAATTTGACTTGGCTCCATGATTCTGAAGAAGGAGGACTTTTTACGGGGAACTACCCCGCATTTGCGTATCGTATGGGAGAAAGCCCGGAAATGCCCACCAGGTAGTCCGACTCATGAGGCAAGATTCTGAGCATCACAAACGCCATCGAGTCTCCTTGCTTTTTGAGGGGCCTGAATGGCTGAGTGGCTGGTGTTCAATACCACAGGTGCCATGGATATTTGTAGTGGTACGGAATACACTTCAAAATGTAGGTCCCGGTCTGTTTAGCCCTCGTGTACACAAGATGACCGTAGAGCAATAAACCAAACCAAACCTCACTTTTGAAATATATATATATATATATATATATATATATATATATATATATATATATATATAATATATATATATATATATATAATGCCCTACTCGTGGCTGAACTAGTGGCAACTCGCGCCGCTGATGAGCTTTAGGGTGGAGGTTCAATCCGATAGCGGCTTTATTGTAGACAATAGAGAGTTTTTGCATATTATGCATATTATAAAAATACGGTATGCAAAAACTCTCTAATGTTTCAAAAGCGAGGTTTGGTTTGTCTCTCTACGGTCGTCTTGTACACACGAATATCTATCTATATATTTATTGACTCATATGTACCACAAACATCTTGGCGATACAGGAAACGCATTGCTTTCTGGGTATAACTGTCCCTCATTTGCGTGGCTATGAGTGCATATAACCATAAAACTTCCTCCAGGTAGCCTGACTGCCGAGTTGTCGCAATCACCATCGTGTCTCCTCGTTTCCGAAAAGCTGCAACGAACGCCATTAGCTAATTTGAACCCAAGTCCTCCTGCACATTAGCCGTGCACTTTAACATTGGTCCATGAGTTAGGCACAAGAATTACATTAAGAACAAGAGTATAATGAATATTCGAATCCCATCCTTGATCCTTGCTGACAAGATGTTTGAATACATTTCACAATTTCATCAATGCTGGATAGATTAACAAATCGTTAAAATGAATTTTTTTCAAAAGTGTTATTTTCAGAAAAGTCTAACTATGATTATTGCAAAAACGATTGTTATGAATCTCTTTAAATGTTCGCCTTTTAATGAAGTTACTAACTCAAACATTGGCCAGTTCTTGAAATTTCCTTTTTTTCAATCTTACTTATTAAAGCATTATTAATATAATTTTGTTTGTTCTAATGCAGCTGGCAAACACCAGACAGTTGCCTTGAATGCCTTAAGGCAAGAGCTGCATCGACGTTATTCACTTAACACTACCCAGGAGGTGCGTGTAGCTTGAAAGATAAGCTACGGTTTAAAGTGGATTCGAATTACACATCCATGGCACCGCCGGGACTCGAACCCGAAACCTGTCAGACAATCAATACCGGAGCAAGAGCGCCAACCACTCGGCCATTCAGGACCCTATTAAAGAATTACAATACCATAGTTAGTCTGGAGCGGCCTGAGGGCCAATTGGCCAGCTCTGGCCTTTATTACCACAGGCTTAGGTTCGAATCTTGGCAGTGCTATGGATGCTTGTTAGTGGTTTGCATTCACGTTAAACGTAGGTCCCGGTCCCTAATGAGCCTAATGTGTGCACAAAATGACTGTCGAGAGACAAACCAAGCCTTATATTTGGGACCTGATGAGTGGCTAGCGCTCTGGTGCCATAGGTTTGCGGGTTCGAGTCCCGGTGGTACCATGGATGCTTGTGGTGGTTCGGAATCCACTTTATTCCGTGGGTCTCAGTCTAATATGGCCATTGGGCGTAGTGCTGACAACCCTAACTAGTAAAACATTTCCTGCCTCGAAATCTGCCAGTAGGCAGACGGCCTTGGCTCACCATGGGGCTGTTGCGCCTCTGATGATGCTGAGATAGTCTTTTAATATTCTAGATGTGGAAATGAATACTTTGTATATTCTTAAGACGGTAACATACAGAATAAAAACTGAAATATGTTTGTTGCCACGAATCTCTTTAAATGTTCACCTTTTAATCAAGCTCTAACTCAAACATTGAACAGTTCTTGTAGACATTTCCACTGTCTGATGGCCAATTGTGTAGCGCTTCGGCGTTTGGTACCACGGACTTCAGATTCAAATCCTGGCAGTGGCATGGATGTTTGAGAGTGGTTCGGAATCCACATTAAAAAAGTGACCGTAGAGCGACAAACCATACTAATCTTAAAATTACTTTTTTTTTTTCAATCTTATTTATTAAATTATTATAAAAAAAAATCAAAATAGTCTGGAGTGGACAGGTGAACCCCATTAATATTCTAGATGCAGAAATTAATACTTTGTATATTCTTAAGGCTGTAACATAAGAGAGTAAAATTGAAATACGTTTCTATTACTTTAATTAATTTTCATTAAAGAAAAAAATTAATAAGTATGCTTTTGTATAATCTTCTAATTGTAGCTTATTTCAGTTATTAATTATTCATACTGCTACTATACCACACCGCTGTGCCTAGAACTGAGTTGCCCCTATACAGTTTGAAAATGATGTGGGTGAGAAGTCTGACTGAGCTTTGTGACGCTCTTACTGTCATATGAGTCCGAAATCTACTGCTTAAAGAGAGATTCGAACCACTACAAACATCCATGGAACTGCCGGGACTTGAACCCGAAACCTGTGGCACCTGGCGCTAATCTCTCGGCCATACAAGCCCCTAATTATTCATACTAGTTAACAAATATACAATTCTGATTAAAATTATAACATTACTTGATCATAATTTTCGCAACAGCCCCATGGTGGTCCAAGGCCATCTACCTACTGGCAGATTTCGAGACAGAAGATGTTTCTTTTACGGGGTAGGGTTGTCAGCCCTACGCTCTGCAGCCATATTAGGTCGATACCTACGATTTAAATTGGTTCCAAATCACTACAATCATCCATGGTACCGCTGGGACTCGAACTCTAAACCTGTGTCACCGAGTACCGAAGCGTTAGTCACCAGGCCATCAGCCCTGACAACATTATTTGAAATTGATAATTAATTATATCGTATATTAAATCTTGCATAGTATATAATTAATTAGTATCTTAAAAATAATATTACAATTAATTAATGTGTTAGTAATATAATTAGTATAACAATTCATAAATAATATAACAATTAATTTTAATATTATAATATAACATAAAACATTTTGACCTATGATATTCCATTTAGTTTAACTTTAGAAATTATTTTTTTTTTAATACTGTTATCAGTATATTTCAAAATTATTATTAATTCGAATTGCACAATTGTTATTCAGAAAAAAAAATCTTCATAAATGAATTGAAAATAAACTATGTCAAAATAAAAAAAGTTCGTTTGAAATTCTCTTACACATAAATTATCAATATATTAATGAATTAGATGCAATTTATTATTTGAAAGAAGTACTATAAAAAGAGCATATTTAAATTAGGATAAAAATTATTTCTCTGAAAAGTAAAATAAATTATTCTTTATCGCCTAAAATATATAAACAAAATCATCATTGAATAGAAAACATAAAATATATCTCCATTGCAAAACAAAATAAATCAATTAAAAGGAACAGTTAATGAAAATAATGCTGAGATCAGTCATCCTTTATCGCTCACAAGGTTTACGTTTAGCGTTTCGCTTACATAAAACACGATTTTTTTTTTTGAATGAATGAATCACACATCGATATACTACGCTGTTCTTTCATTTATCGATTTATTTTTTGTTTGAGAAAGAACATTCACAAAACGATAAAAAAAAAAAGAATCCATAATTCTCAGAACAACATGTAGTTAATGAGGTCAAGTACTTAAAATCCTAAACATTCGATAATATTCCGCGCCAAATTGGCTGGTAATTCGTGAGGCCTAACACCAGCTCATTCTGAACGAACTATTTTGCTGATATTCTTTTTCAGAACAACTCCACTCATCTCTACTCGGCACAAGTTAGTCGTAAGCGTCGGTAACAAACCGCGTTTAATTTAAACTTGCTCAGAAAGTGTAGTTGAACTGCAATTGCTAATAGTTATCGGAATTAAAATGGAGTCGCCGCTCTTTATATTTGTTTTGTTTTTAACTACTGGTTTAGCGTTCGCATTATGTAAGTATTCTATTTTTTTGATTGTATATTATAATACTTTTGTTTTTGTGTACAGATGCTAAATGTTGTTAATCTTTTGTTATAAATAAGTAAATTAATCTATTCAAGAATAATTTTAATCTGAGTTTGTTATTAGATCAAAATTATGTACTTTATTCTTTTTAATAATGTAATGGGTTGTATTATGCTATTGTATATTTATATTAGTGCGCTATATGTGTTTATTTAATAAATGTGTTTATATATATGTTTTAAACTCAAATAATTTAATAATTAAAACAAAATTTGTTTTATATAACATCATAGCAATTAAATGGTAGAATTGTAAAAATCAAATATAATAATTATTTTTTAATAAAACGATAAATTTATTTTTTAATAAAATAGATAATTCTTATAAAAAATAATTAAATAATTATTTAATTATTTTTGGTGGGATAATTAATTTTTTTTGAAACATGTTTTTTTTTTTTTTTTTTGAGATTATTAAAATCTCATGCCATTTGCTTTGCATTAAAGAGTTTCAATTTTGGTTTTAATTATTCTATTATTAAATTGTATTGTATTTTTCAAAAATATCGCATTTTTTGTATATTAATTTAACTGTTTATTAGAAGATTTGTGTCTGTAATTACATTTGATGAGTTGCTTTCATGAAAAATTACGAGATCTTAAACTAAAGCAGTCAGTTTGTATATTTTGTACAAATTTGCAAATTTTAAGTATTTTTATTCGATTTTAGGAATCGTTTAATAGGAACAAATGGTAACATCATAAAAATCAAAAATAATAATTTTTTATTTATTGAATAAAATCAAAGATTTGATTTATATCTTTAGTAATGTATTTGCAAAATTTTGAAAAACGTTTTTTTTTTTTTTTTTTTTTTTCCCCGTCTAGAGAATATTTAATTCTGAAATCGCTTTTACTTTGCATTGAAGAATTTCAATTCCGGTTTTAATTACTCTATTATTAAACTTTATTGTATTTTTCAAAAATATGCGGTTTTTAGTATATTAATTTAAGTTTTTATTAGAAGATTTATGTCTATGTAATTGCATTTAATGATTTTGCGTTCATGGAAAAAATTACCAATTTTTAAACTTAAGCAGTCAGTTGTGTATTTTTGTACAAATTTTTTAGATTTTTACTTTTTTTATTCTATTTTTAAAAATTGTTTAATAGAAACAAGTTGAACGCGATGTCATTAAAAAAACTGGGTGTAAATTTTTTCAGTATCAACTGCTAAATAAACTTTCAAGAATTTTTATATAATTGTGTAAAGAATTTAATTAAATCTAGTTATTCCTATTTTAATTTTTTATAATCATTTTGATTTTTATGGTCATCATTATTAAAAATACAACTTTTTTATTTACGTAGTAAACTAAAAATAATTTGTCTTTACATGTTCTCTAATTTGATTTTTTTTTTTTTTTTTTTTAAATCGTTTCTACTATTTAATTTAGAATGTTATGAACATATTTTGTTGATTTTGAAAAAAAAAACTGAATTTAAAATGCAAAATTTTGATATCCTGATTTGTAAAAAGATCGTCATCTAATTTTTGAAATCATTTAAAAGTTCAAGAGTGAGATCTAGGTTTCGTCGATTTTTTTAATTTTTATTTTTAGTATTTTGAACAAAATGTATAATTTTTGTGTTTTTTTTTTTGTGTTTGCTCCAGGATAACATAGGATCGTAATAGGATTATTAGTAGGATCAATTCTTTACTAAACAATTTTCTGTTCTAATTTTTTTTTTTTTAAAAATGTAAATGAGAATTTTGTTTAAAAATTATGTTTATAACAGTGGCTCACGAACTTTTTACATTTTCACATTCTCTTCCAAGAGATAGCGGCCTGTGATACCACAGACTTCAGGTTCGAATCCTGGCTGTGGCATGGATGTTTGTGAGTGGTTCGGAATCCACTTTAAACTGTAGGTCCCGGTATGTTTAGCCCTTGTGTGCATATGATGACCGTAGAACGACAAACCACACCAAACCTAACCTCCAAGAGATAGCTGCCTGATGGACAATTGGCTAGCGCTCTGGCTTTGGATACCACAGGCTTCAGGCTGGAATCCTGGCTGTGGCATGAATGTTTGTGAGTGGTTCGGAATCCACATTAAACTGTAGGCCCGGTATAATTATCCCAAAGTGTGCACCGTAGAATGGCAAACCAAACCTCAAACAGATAATATTGCGCATGATTTTTTTAATGAATATCAGAGCAGCTTTGATAATTTATTCAAATTATTTTAAGTATACCAGGCAGTAAATCCTTTTAAACTCAAAATTAAGGATTTAGAATATTTCTTGTTGCAATTAAATGTAACAAAATCAAAGTAGGAATAATGAATTTATTTTTAAAATGAAGAATTTTTAAATTTCTTGTTGTTAGTGAATTGGCTAGCCTGTTTTTAAGAATATTTTCTGATGGCCGTGTTAAGAAATTTTCATGGGTGGGGTATTTATTATGAGCCATGTTCTTGGACACGAGGTGGACTAACTAGTGAAAGCCACTGCATGCATTTACTTGAACTTGGTCGGGCCAGATTATTATTAATTACTTGCATAACTAATTATATAAGAAATTTAACAAGTATTGCATTAATTTATTTTTAAATAATAAAATAATATGTATGTATATGTATTATATATTATTTTAATAATTAAATAAAGAATTTAATGTATTAAAATAATATATTATAATACATATTTTTAGTAGTTGCTTCGATTATTTTTTTTTATAGTAATCGAGCGCAGAAAAATGAATTATTTCTATTAATAGATTTTTTTTATATTCGTGCCTAAGAATATTTATTTCACAAATATATTGTGATCCAAAAAAGTCTTGTTTATTCAATTCCTTCTATTAGCTCACACTCTCCCTGTGTATATATCTTGTTCAAGTTTTCAGTCGTTAATGAAATACTTTCTATTCATCCACTTAAGTTCAAATACATTTTTTAACTTGTAGGGGATGACACTGGACGTTAATACAGTTTTTCAAATATTAATTAATTCATTAAATTTAATTAATTAATTTTAGCATTTTTTAGATTTAAGTTGCATATATCTACCAATAGATGGCGCCAGATAATAAAAAAATGTTTTATATTACATTAAATTGTTTGTAATTCATTATCTACCACACCTACTTTTGTGTCTAATCCTCAATGTCTGAGGTGCGGGAAGTTTACCCCATGAGTAATCTACTAATGGATGGTGGGAAGGGGCAGCTTCTGTTGTGATAGAGCACCCCTACTTAGAAGTCTGATTTGATTTCCGTGTCACTGAAGGAGGACAGTGCAGGACTTTTTAGGGAGAACTACCCCTCATTTGTGTATTGTATGGGAGAAAGCCCGGAAAACTTCCAAAACCGATAGTGGATAGAACCTCAGACCTAATACTCACCAGCGGTGCATGCGACCTGGTGGCCAATTGGCTAGCGCTCTGACCTTTGGTACCACAGGCTTCAGATTCGAATCCTGGCGGTGGCATGGATGCTTGAGTGTTTCGATATACACGTTAATCTGTAGGTCCAGGTCTAATTAGCCCTATTAATTAGCGCATTATTAATTGTGCACAAAATGACCGTAGAACGACAAACCAAACCACCGCGGTGCATTTTGCCACTGAGTCGCGATTCGGACCTACTTTGTTTAATTTTGAAATGTAACTCTAACAATTTGAGGGTTCTGTTGGCCGAGTGGCTAGCGCACTGGCACTCGGCGCCACAGGTTTCTGGTTCGAGTCCCGGCGGTGTCATGGATGTTTGTAGCGGTTTGAAATCCATTTTAAACTGTAGGTCAGGTCTGTGTAGCGCTCGTGTGTACAAGATGACCGTAGAGTGACAAACAAAACCTAGCACCATTTGAAAATGGAAATGAAATTGTTTTATGCCAATAAATATTGTTGGAAAAATAGTTGTATTGAAATGTATCGTGTATGTAGGCTAGAACAAAGATATTGTTCAACTTAGCAATAAATCAGAAAACATCGAATAAAATAACTTTCTAAATTTTTGTGTTTTTTTATCTAACTATAGCCATATCTGGCTCCAAATTTTTTATTCCTGTATCAATATCTTTCTGAAAAATTGATTTTTCAATTCCTACTATTAGTTCACACTCCTATATATATATATCTTGTTCAAATTTGCAATCGTTCGTAAAATATTTTTTATTCATCCATTCAAGTTCAAATACACTTTTTTGTACTTGTAGTGGAGGACACTTGACATTAATACAGTTTTTTCAAATATTAATTAATTAATTTTAGTTTTATACGGAAGAAAAAAAAATTTCTCTTATATAAAATACTTAGCAGGATATAAATTTAGGAATAAATACCGTCAGTGGCGAAGCGTGCAGATCGCTGGAAAAAAATTTCTTTTTCAGATTCTTTTTTTTTTTCATTGTGGATTCTAGTGTGAGTCAAGGAGGGAACAAAATGGAAAATGAAACATGAATAAATTAGTGAGAGAGATGGAAAGTGTATATGTGAGAGAGAATTTTTTTAATGACTTAAACAAAATGAATGAAAATTATTTATAAAGAACTTTTTCTGCATTGTAGTGAAAAAAAAAGTAGGAATTGACTTTAGGAATTTTTTTTTTTTATATTATTTGTTTTAATTTATTTTTTTTTTAAAAGTAAAATTGGCATGTGTTAAGGCGAACCGTTAGAAAAGAACTGCTAGGGTTATGCCGGCCATTTTCTGCTTATTTCTACTGATTGACATATTGTTTTGGAGCTGTTTAACCCCTGGGGGCTCCATCTCCGATATGTCAGTGTAAATACAATTGGAACAGTGAAAATTGTCCAGAACATATTTACAAATGTAATACAATTAACTTACATTAATAAACAAATGAAATAAAAGAAAATATATTTAAAAATTAAATTAAAACTTTACGCGGACGTTTTAAATCATAATTGGGAACGTAAGAGTCAATTTCCTGGATTGTAGTATTTTCAGATGACTAATAAGAGTGTCAAAAATTTAATTGATGTGTTTAAGAAAATCTTTTAAATAATCTTTTTCAGAAATTATGGCTTTATAAAGATCAGAATTGCGTATGGACCATTTAGCAGAGGTAATTTGGCGGATAATATTTTTGAAAGTTTCAAGCGTTTTTAAGTTAGATTTAGCTGCATAGCAACAGTCCGGGCAAGCGTACGTGTGCATAGCAGTATAAAGAAGAATTTTGTTATCCCTGGTCATGGCAGCATTTGTATTTATATATGGGTATATTTTTCTGAAGGCGATACAAAATTTAGTTTTTAGTGTACAGAAAATTTTGTTTCCAAGTTGAATGCTGATCCAGAATAACTCCTAAATATGTAATTTGACTCTTCCAATAAGAAAACAGCGTCATTATCCTCTTGCTACTGTGCCTGAAAAGTAAGACTATTCAAAAAGTTATTTTTCTCCCAAATTTATTTCATTGCCTTCAAAGTAATCCCTCCGGACACAATGCACTTATGCCAACCTTTTTTTTTCCGATCCTCAATGCATGCTAAAAAGTCATCGACAGGGATGGCCTTCAAAGCGCTCGGCGATTCACGTGGAATCTCTTCAATCGACTCAAAACGGTGACCCCCGGAGTGGTCTTTTGATTTTAGGGAATAGCCACAAATCGCACGATCCTAACTCAGGTGATTGTGGAACGATGTGGGTTTCATTTTTGGCGAAAAAGTCACGAAGAATCAATGCGGTGTGAGCGGGCGCATTCAGTGTTTTCGGTACCAATCGAGATTGGACGCGTTTGTGGCCCAAAATGGAATTTACCGATCCTTTCGAAATTCCAGCATCATCAGCAAGATCTGTAATTGTAAATCGACGGTTTGCAAGCATCCAATCTTTAATTCTTTGGACGTGAGCTTCGTCGGTTGAGGTGGATGGTCGACCAGAGGGCTCTTCGTCTTCAACGCGTTCTCTGCCTTCTTGGAACTGTTTATACCACTTCTAAACAATTTTTTCCGGTATAGGAATGCTCAATGAATGCCTTCTGCAACATTCTTTACGTTTCCGCAAACAAAATTGAATGCAAGTTCTTTGCTCAGTTAATTCAGACATTTCAAAAATCGCCGGCGTTCAGTTTTAGCGTCTGACAAAGCTAAGCGTAATTCAAGCACTGATGAGTATTTGGACGTCAAATTTCACACAGTTTTCAAGGACAGTGCGTGCAACCTAAAAAAAGAAAAAATTGAAATTCCATAAGCCCCGGTAATTTTAAATTGATCTTACTTTTTTACACAGTAGTACATTTAAAGAAATTTTCCATTTAGAGAACCAATTATTGAGAAATTTAAGGCGATTAGTAAGGATGATAGCTAAGAATTAAGTGTTTTTATTTTTACAAAGGATTGCAGTATCATCAGCTTAGATAGCAGTTAAGAGTTTAGCGATCCCTACTGCTGGGGAAACTCCCTTTATATACCAACTTATTGCATCACTATTTTATGGATTGATGCGTCTGATCTGTCAATGAATTCCGGGCTCCACGGCGTCTCCATATCGGTCAAGGTCTGCATAAAGCAATTCTTCAGTAGTTCCTTCTTCCGGCTCTGAGGAATTCGCTACTACAGCGGACATCGATGTAGGATCGTGATAAAATGTTTTTTTTTAATAAGTGCACAATGTATAATAGCTCTTGGAAAAGCTTATACATCGAAAACAACGGCATGATTTATGAAATAAAGTAAGCTTAATTGTAAACAAGTAATATAAAAAAAAAATTAAGCCAATTCCTTTTTAAGCTCACACTCTTCCTATATATCTTGTTCAACTCGTTCATAAAATACTTTTGATTCATCCACTCGAGTTCAAATACATTTTTTTTAAACTTGTAGTGGATGACACTGGACGTTAATACAGTTTTTTTCAAATATTAATACATTCATTAAATTAATTAATTTTAGTTTTCTTTTTAGATTTAAGTTGCATATATCTACCAATAGGTAGCTCAGATAAACTAAAAAAAATGAATAAAAATTATTTATAAAGGACTTTCTGCAATAGAGCGAAAAAAAAAAAGTAGGAATTGATTTTAAAAACAATTTTTTTATATTACTTATTTTTACTATATTGCAGAAAGTCCTTTATAAATAATTTTCATTAATTTTTTTTAAGTTTATCTGGTGCCACCTATTGGTAATGCAACTTAAATCTAAAAAAACCAAAATTAAGTTTAATTAATGAATTAATATTTGAAAAATATGTATTAACATGCTGTGCAATTCACTATAAGTTCAAATACACTTTTTAAACTATTAACGTCAAGTGTCATCCACTACAATTTAAAAAAATGTATTTGAACTTTAGTGGATGAATAAAAAGTATTTTATTAAGGATTGAAAATTTGAACAAGATATATATAGGGAGAGTGTGAGCTAATAGAAGAATTGAAAAATAAGGGATTCATTATTGTGAATATTAAATTAATTTGTTAAGAAAGACAGAAAAGTTTTACTAGTGCCTTTTGTGCTAAATAGAAGCATCAAATAGTAACAGATAGGATATATTATAAAATACTATTTTTTTTTTTTTATGGGAAAGAAGATGCATCCTAACATAAAACACTGAAGGATAGACAACATGAAACGTATATTTCTCCGACAACCTTAAGCGGCCTGATGGCCAATTGGCTAGTGCTCTGTCGTTTGTACCACAGGATCAGGTTCGAATTCCTGTGGTGCCATGGATGTTTGTAGTTATTCGGAATCCATTTTAAGCCGTAGGTCCCGGCTTAAAGTGATATATAACCGTAGAGCGTCACAGAGCCCATTCAGACTTCTCACCCACATCGTTCCCGAACTGTAAAAGGGCCACTCAGCTTTAGGCACAGTGATGTGATGTGATGTAGTGTAGTAGTAGAATATAAATACAAAATATTTTTTTCTACATAATTTTTTTTTTTCTCTTTGTGATATTAATTGCAGTAAACATGTTCCATTTCAAAACAAAATGGATCGTATTTGCTACTCAATGACACAATAAAATAAGCAAGCATGTTTAATTTAATGTTAAATGAAATTTTTTATTTAATATTGACGTTAATTAGTTCATTTCATATATTAGTGCTGAAATACCTCTTGAGATGAAACATTATGCACTGATCTCGCTATTTGCCTTATATATATATATATATATAAATATATATATATATATATTCTACACTTTTACCATTATTTTTGGCTTTTCCGTGCTGAAATATGTACAAAATTATATGCCACGCAATATTATCGGAGTGAAAGCAGAATTGGCGCTGATGGTCGAGTGACTAGCGCTCGAACAGGTTTCGGGTTCGATTACCGGCGGTGCCATGGATGTATGTTTAGAATCCATTTTAAGCGGTAGGTCTCTGTCTAATATGACTGTAGGTCTGACAGAAAAACATCTCTTCTCGTAATCTGCCAGTAGGCAGATGGTCTTAGCCTACCATGGGGCTGTTGCACCAATGATGATGAAAACATAATTATGTTGAATACATCTTCACGGTGTGCCTAGTGCTTCGTGCCACAGGTCTCGAGTTCGGGTCCCCGGGATGCCATGGATGTTTTTAATGGTTCGGAATTCACTTTAAACCGTAGATCTGGATCTAATATGACTGCTGGGCGTAGGGCTGACAACCCTATCTCAAAAGGAAACATCTACCGTCTAGAAATCTGCCAGTAGGCAGATGGCCGTGGCCCACCATGGGGCTGTTGCGCCACTGATGATATCTTCACAAACTTGCATAGAATAAGCGAAACTTAGTGTCCCTATAAGCTGTTAGAGATAATTATAACAGAAAAGAATTATGAAAGAACATCGTAAGCTCTCTAATTAATTTATTTGGAAAAATTATAAAAATTATCTGTACTTTTAAATTTTTTTAACACTTTCAAACCGTTGTTTTATGGAGTGTTTACCATTTCGCCAACTAAGCAAATTAAATAAGGAATTTGGATTCTATGTCTCGAAAACTGAACAAATTTCAACTTTTGACAGGTAAGGTTTTCATTCATCGAGTGAACCGGTTTCCATCCTTTGTTCAATGGAGTGAATTATGAGGTTCAAAGTTCAGTCATACTCTCGTTACATGGTTCAGCATTTTTTAGCGAAAAGTATGCACATCTCCTCGCGTATTTAAAAAAAAAAAAAAAAACACTAGACAAAAGCTCATTTTTTTTCAATTCCTTCTATTAGCTCTCACTCTCCTATATATATCTTGTTCAAATTGATATTCGTTCATAAAATACATTTTATTCCTCCACTCAAGTTCAAATACATTTTTTTTTTTTGAACTTGTAGTGGATGACACTGGATGTTAATACAGTTTTTCAAATATTTATTCAGTGCTTAAATTTAATTCATTAATTTTAGTTTTTTTTTTTTTTACATTTAAGTTGCATACATCTACCAATAGATGGTGCAAGATAAACTTAAAAAATAAATGAAAAGTATTTATAAAGGACTTTCTGAAATAGAGTGAAAAAAAAAGTAGGAATTGACTTAAAAATTTTTTTTTATATTACTTGTTTGGTTATTGTTACATGCATACGCTTAAATATTTCTAATTGTTTGATTTCTTTTGATTCTTTCCTTGATAAAATTTATCCTAAAACATAATGGCAAATGTCATAAGATTACATAGCCAGTAATTTTAATTCAATTTTTTTTTAAACCCCTTAAAAAATTTCATAAAAACGTCTATTGAATTCGTTTTTGTTTCAGTTAAAAGATGTCATCACATTTCAATGCATTTATTCTCATAAAAAATACGATCAAAAATTTATTTTAACGATTCAATCTTCTGGAGCTATGATTATTTAAATTTTTTTTTCTACATTTATATTCTCAAATACTCTATTTCATTAATGCATTTATTATAAACCAATGATGCGTAGATTTTGAATAAAACAGGCCAATTTGGAATTTCAATTTTTTTTCTTTTTTAGGTTGTTGGCACTGTCGTTGATATCTGTGTGAAATTTTGTCAAAATATTCATTAGTGTTTGAGTTACGCTTCGTTTTGTGAGATGCTAAAACTGATGCCGGCGAAAATGATGCCTGTATTCATTGAGCAAAGAACTTGCATTCAATTTTGTTTACGGAAAGTATAAAATGTTGCAGAAGGCATTCGGTGAGCATTCCTATATCGGAAAAAATGTTTACAAGTGGTATAAACAGTTCAAATAAGGTAGAGAACGTGTTGAAGACTAAGAGCCCTTTGGCCGACCATCCATCTCAACCAACGAAGCTCTCGTTAAAAAAAAATTAAAGATTGGGTGCTTGCAAACCGTCTATTTACAATTAGAGACCTTGCTGATGATCTTGGAATTTCAAAAGGATCGGTCAATTCAATTTTGGTCCTCAAACACGTTAAAAACACTGAATGCGCCAGCCCACACTGCATTGATTCTGCTTAACATTTTCGTCAAAAATGAAACCCATAATGTTCCACAACCACCGTATTCCCACCGTGCGACTTCTGGCTATTCCCTTAACTCAAAAAGACCACTTCGGGACACCGTTTTGAGTCGAATGAAAAGATTTACGTGAATCGCCGGGCGCTTTGAAGGCCATCCCTGCCGATGACTTTTAGCATGCATTGAGGATTGGAAAAAAAAAGTTGGCATAAGTGCATTGCAAAAAATGACCATAGAGCGACAAACCAAACCAATCTAATGTAAATATATGCAATAAATTGCTATCGGTTTTAGCGTGAAAAATTAGCTAGCGGTCAAGTCAGACGGATTCAAACCGAGATATTTTCATTCATCGCTTCACCTTAAATAAAAATTCGATAGATGATCGGTACATAATCTTTTCTGCTTTAAAATAAACTGTAAATTTTGTTCAGAAAAATTGCTTTAGCGATTGCAAAATTAGAATTCGGAAACATCCAAGTGTAAACAATTCGATAATCTCGCCTCTTCTTTCGTCGCCCTGACACTATTAGGATAATCATATTTATTTTAACAGATTTGATTCAATGTTTATTTAATGTTATATGAAACAAGTAAAATAAATTTAAAAAAAAAAAAAGTACTGTACGAAAAGTAAAAAACAAACAAAATATAAGTGAAACATTAAATAAAAATTATTAAAAAAAAAACATTATATCCAAAACATGAAAAATAAACAAATGGCAAAACATTGTATAAATAAGCAATATAAAGCAATACTAAGCCTTTAGAATTTCAGAATGTTATAACTAAATTTACTGAGTTTGTTTATTTTAAAAATGTATATTTATTTTTTTTTTTTCTGAGACAAAGTTATTTAGATTGCGATTCTTCTTAATTGGCGCAACACCCCATGGTGGATCAAGGCCGCCTGCCTGCTGGCAGAGTTTTGTAAAAACTTAAGTTTCAGTATGTTTTTCAAAATTTATTTGAATCTTCTGAAATAAGATTTTTTTTTTTTTTTTTTTTTTTTGCAAAAAATCCAAATAAAAATAGTGAGATTTTATGTATTCATGAAAAGGGTGTCGAAAAAAAATGCGTAGTTAAAAATGCATGGTGCAGCAAAAGTGAATGTTATTCTTCATTGATGTAACAAACCCATGATGGGCGAAGGTTGTCTGCCTACCGGCAGATTTCGAAACATGAGATGCTTTTCTTTTTGGGGGGTAGGGCTGTCATACCTACGCCTGGCGCTCTACAGTCATATTAGACCGGGACTACCTATATATTAGACCGAGAACCTAAAGTTACGGCTGTAACTTTAAAAAAAAACACCCGACTTTCTTGCCATTTGTAAAACTTTGCTTATAGCTAATTGGGTTATATTTTTAAATTGCTGTCATCAAAGTTTTACAAAGTTTTGACAAAAGTCATAAACAAAGAATTTTAAAATGAAGACAGAAGTTATTATCTGTCAAATATAACACAAATTCTATAAGAAAGCAGTCGGTTTGGTTTGTCGCTCTACGGTCATTTGTGCACGCGAGGACTTAACAGACAGGGGCCTACAGTTTAAAGTGGATTCCGAACCACTCAAACATCCATGGCACCGCCGGGGCTGGAACCCGAAACTTGGGGCATCGAGCCTCAGACCGCTAGTCATTGCTATTCTACTTAAAAAAAAAAATTTTTTATAGGAATCACTTTTCACTTGGTCACTATGAATATCAAAATAAATAAAACATTTTCCATAAGGAAATACTGCTTCGCTGTTTTAGATTAACTGTCTCTGTATTATTAGCTGCATTAAAAAACAACAGAATAAACCATTTATTAAATTACTATATTATTACGTATCGAACTCTAAATTTGATATTTTTATTATATTATACTATTTTTTTTTACTATTTATAAAGTGGACTCGGCGCCCCAGGCTTCGGGTTCGAGTCAAGGCAGTGTCATGGATGGGTTTAGTTTTGTTTTTTTTTAATGGTTTGGAATCCACTTTAAACCGTAGGTCCCAGTCTAATGTGACTGTAGAGCATTGGGAGTAGGGCTGACAACCGGGAATGAATCTGCCAGGCGGACGGTCTTTCCCCCACTAGGGGGCTGTCGCGCCATAGATGGTGATATATAAAGTGAAATATATATCGACTTTTAAGAATTCGCGGGACGTGTGATTACATGTCTGTACATGCCTGAAATGTAATAAGAAAACGTTTACATTTGTAGAGATTCGTACATTTAGGTCTGAAAATTTACTAGATAACAAAAGATAATTAAAATGAAAGCACGGATTTAGTTACCAAGCGCTATCATCTGTCAGACTTGGATTGACTTATTCGAATCCTGGTGGTGGCATGGATGTTTGTGTGTGGTTCGGAATCTGCTCTAAACTGTTGGTCCCGGTCTAGTTAGCCCAAAGTTTGCACAAAATGACTATAGAGCATCAAACCAAACCCGTCAGCTATCTTGGATGGACATCAACTCTAAAATTGGTTTAAAATATTAACAAAATGGCCCAAAGATTTAATTAAGAGATAAATGACTTAAGTAGAAAGGTTATTAAATCTACTTGGCTCTGTTTTCTATTACAATTTGCAGCAGCTTTCGGTGGTTTTGCAATAGACTAAAAAATCTTTGAATATTTTAGTATTGAGAAAAATGTGAATAAAATTAAAAATGTTCAATTTTATTTTATATTTTTTTCAATTCCTTCTATTCGCTCACACTCTCCCTATATGTATCTTGTTCAAATTTTCAATCGTTGATAAAATACTTTTTATTCATCCACTCAAATTCAAATACATTTTTTTTGGAACTTGTAGTGGATGACGATGTTAATACAGTTTTTTCAAATATTAATTCAGTCATTAAATTTAATTAGTTAATTTTAGTTTTTAGATTTAAGTTACATGTATCTACCCATAGATGGCGCCAGATAAACTTAAAAAAATGAATGAAAATTATTTATAAAGGACTTAATATAGTGAACTGTGTGAAAAAAAAAGTAGGAATTGACTTAAAATTTTTTTTTTTTTTTTTTTACTTGTTCCTCTATGGCATGAAAAGGAAATGGCAATTTTTAACAAACATTAAGTTGTGAAAGCAAATTCTATAGCGGCCACTCGTAACAGAAGGAAACGTCTTCCTGGTTCACGTATCAGGAAGTAATGAAGACGTCCCAATTGATGTTTTGAAATGAGTTACTGGAAATGCTCTATGGCACTATCTTTCAAGGTCAGGTGTCTGAAAAATATTACACATGGAAGTCTTGCATCCATGACGAGAAAACATTTGGCATGTTTAGTCTGATTGCCTCAATTCATCTAGAGAAAAAAAAATAGGTTTCCTTATTAAATGGACGAATTAAGAACGACAGTGTTAATAACGTGTGATTTATTTACCGTTAATTACACGCAGAAATTATGTTGACCCAACCCGGCTTTGTTAAAAGGCCGATGTGTTTTCACAAATTGTAAACGAATTCTAAATGTAACAAATAAATGTCTAATATAAGATTTTTATTTAATGAGAAATTTTGAAATATATAGTGGTTTAATATACAATTAAGTGACAATTATATTTATAATTTCGTATGTTTAAATTTTGAAGCATCATTTTCCTTTCGACTTTAAGTATAGACTTTTCAATACGGCACTTTTCAATGTTCTGTATTGTCCATTTTATTTCAATGGCAAGTTTATAGGACAGCAGGTGTCATAAAAAAATAAACACAAAAAGAACAAGATGGAAACAAATGCCATCAGTTAATCCACCAACTTAAGTCGGGAGCCTGACTGTCCGAGTGACAAACAGTGTTAGCAAAACATAATTCCACATAAAAATTTGGCGCAAAAGCAATTTAGGAATAATTTTTTGGGGAAGCGATATATTTGTCGTTAAAACTGCAAAGTAAAGTTGTGGTGTAAAAGAAAACATTAAAATTTTGCGATAAAGCAAGAAATTAAAATTTTTTTTAGTGCTAAAACTTTGGCGATAAAGCATTAACTTTTTTTGGCATAAAAGCAATTTAAAAAACAAAATTCGCTTAGTAAAAATTTTTGGCGATAAATTGACGATAAAGCATTTCAAGGATTAAAATTTTGGCAGGATAGTGATAATATTTGGCGTGTTAAAGCGATAAACGTTGCTTAAAACTTTTACACTTTCAGGAATAAGCTTTTGATATAATAGCAATGTTTGGCAATAAATTTTGGCGAAATAGTTGTTTTTGTAATAACACCTAACTTCGGCAACCATTTTTTTGTTTACTTGACGATTTGGCGTAATATCATTTTACCACGAATATTACCTGATACATTCATTACTATGCTTACTTGGCATAATATCATTTTACCACGAATACTACCTGATGCATTCATTGCTATGCTTACTTGGCGATTTGGCGTAATATCATTTTGCCACGAATACTACCTAACGCATTCATTCCTATGCTTACTTGGCTATTTGGCATTTGGCACAAAGGGTACAGGATTCTAGATTTTTAACTTGAAATAAAGCTTTTGCACTTTAATTTCAGATGATTTTGACGATTATGAGTCTCCATCCTCTGGAGAATTTGGTTACGGAGAAGAAAGTGTCCCGCTGAGAAATGCAGATGTGTGCATACCCCAGCCGCTTGGGGGTGTGGACTGGATTCTGTCTGTACGGCAGCCCGACTACGGGTGGAAAGAGGAGACTCATCGGGCTGTGATCGCCCTGTCAGTCAACAAGTGGCCCAATCTGCCGCCTCAAGAAGTTCGCCAAATGGAACTCCAGTTGGAAGTGGAACTGACGAAATCGTTGTTGCGAAACCACACTTTTTCCATCCATCCCAACGACCTGGCCCTGTACATCCACGCCCTCATCGCTACCGGACGCAACCCGCGCAATTTTTACGGCATCGACCTGGTCAACCAGCTTCTGCACATGGTTAGGTTCTCCTCCTACCAGGTGCACCCCTTCCTCCTGCTGGCCCTCTGCAACTCCAATGAGGTGCCCACCTCTCCTTTGTCCTTCTCGCAATGGATGCAGCAGAACCGCCACGTGGGCAGAGGAAATCTAGGTGAATGGACTTTTTTTCTTTCTTCCTTTTTTGTACATTGTTATGAATGGCGACATCTCTTAGATTGAAGAAGTACTACAGTATCCAAATAATAAGACCAATTTTCAATTTAAAATTCCCGGGGCTTATGGAATTTCAATTTTTTTCTTTTATAGGTTACTGACACTGTCCTTGACATCTGTGTGAAATTTTTCGTCAAATTATTTATTAGTGTTTGAGTTACGCTTGGCTTTGTGAGACGCTCAAACTGATTACGGCGATTTTTGAAACGTCTGAATGAATTGAGCTAAAGACCTCGCATTCAATTTTGTTTGCGGAAACGCATAGAGTGTTGCAGAAGGCATTCGGTGAGCATTCCTATATCAGAAAGAAATGTTTACAAATGGTATAAACAGTTCAAAGAAGGCAGGGAACGCGTTGAAGACGAAGAGCGCTACGGTCGACCCTCAACCGACGACGCTCATGTCCAAAAAAATTAAACATTTGGCGTTTGCAAACAATCGATTTAAGATTGGGTGCTTGCAAACTGCCTATTTACAATTAGAGACCTTGCTGATGATGTTGGAATTTCAAAGGATCGGTCTATTCCATTTTGGTCCTCAAACGCGTCAAATCTCGATGGGTACCGAAAACACTGAATGTGCCAGCTCACACTGCATTGATTCTTCTTAACATTTTCGCCCAAAATGACACCCATAATGTTCCACAACCACCGTATTCCCATCGTGCGACTTCTGGTTATTCCCTTAACTCAAAAGGCCACTCCGGGACTCTGTTTGTTTCGAATGAAAAGATTTCACGTGAATCGCCGCGTTCTTTGAAGGCCGTCCCTGCCGATGACTTATGGGCCTCAAACGCGTCAAATATCGATTGGTATCGAAAACACTGAATGCACCAGCTCTCACTGTGTGACTCTTTCGACAAAAAATGAAACCCATACAGTTCCACAACCACCGTATTCACACCGTGCGGCTATTCCTAAAATTCAAAAGACCACTCCGGGGACACCGTTTTGAGTCGATTGTAGAGATTCAACGTGAATCGCCGCGCGCTTTGAAGGCCATCCCTGCCGATGACTTTTTCGGCATGCATTGAGGATTGGAAAAAAAAATTGGCTGAAGTGCATTGTGTCCTTAGGGGATTACTTTAAAGGCGATGAAATAAGAATAAATAAAAAATGTTTTGAAAAAAAAAAAAAATTGGTCTTACTTTTTGGGCACAGTACTACATCAAAAAAAGTTCAAAATAAGATGTTTTTGCATCTGCTGCTACATACGTTAAACTTCTCACCAATTAAACATCTACACGCAAAAATAAACTGTAAAAAAATTTTCTTTTGTATAAAATTGATTCATTTTAATAACATTTTGCTTAGTTTTGAATTACACGCAATCTTATGTTATTTGTTTTAAATAAATTTCAATAAAAATAAGCGTAGTTATACAATTCTGAGAATAATTTCATAGACAGATGCTAATTATCTTGTAGTCACATGTCCGATATTTAATTTTAATAAAATAATTCTGTAAAAATAATGGTATAATTCATATCTTGGTTATTTTTATTATCACTTATTTTTAAAAAATTGTCCCATTGCGTAATATGGTTTAAATAGATTAATCACCTGTAGAATACAACTGTGAAATAGGGTCTGTGTAATTTTCATTAAAAAAATAACTTATGCAATTTGATTGTAAGAACATTTCAAAACTTAATTTTCTTTAAAAAAACTTTCTTCAATCGTGTGCCAGCTCCTTAGTGGGTTAACCCTTTTAAGACTTGAAACTTTTCTATATTTAAAGTTTATTTTTTTTATTTTTAATATTGACTCAATGATACTAAAAATATAATTAAAGAAATCTGTACCCACTGAGGCAGGGGGGCACACCGGCACGGTAGTGCAGGTTAGGCTTTTCCATAAAAATTTCGAAAGTGCCTCACCTGCACGACGTACGTTTTTTAAAAGGACAAGGCCTTCTGCCTACTGGCAGATTCCGAAATAAGAGACATTTTTCTTTCTTTTTGGGGGTAGGGTTGTCGCCCTACCACAGTTATAATCATATTAGACCGGGACCTGCTGCTTAAAATGGATTCCGAATCACTACAAACATCCATGGCACCGCCAGGACCCAATCACTCAGCCATCAGGCCCTTTTAAAAACCTACCAAATCTCATTTTGGATGAATAAAATTTTCTTTTCATTTAAAAAAAAAAAAAAAAAACTCAGAAGCCTGATAACCGATACTTTAGCGCTTTGGTTCGAGTCCCGGCGGTGCCATGGATGTTTGTAGTGGTTCGGGATCCACTTTAAGCCTTAGGTTCCCTGTCTCATATGATCGTAGAGCTTCACAGAGTCCAATCTGACTTCTCAATCGCATCGTTCCGAAATTGTAAAGGTGTAACTCAGCTCTAGGCACTGTGATGTGGTGTAGTAGTAGATCATACACATAAGTATTTCTTCATGCAGACAGAAAAAAATGCTTGTACTGGTGATTGAAGCAATGCATTTAAATTTATCTCGTCATGAATTATTTGTCCATTCCAGAGTATGCTGCTCTGGCATTGAATGCCTTCGAGTGCCTCAAAACCCTGGATTACGCTGTGGATGAGCGCTATCTGAACGAAGTGAGGCACAGCATCGCTTCCCACCAGCAAATGGATGGCGGATTCGGAAACATCTATTCCACTGCGATAATCGTGCTGGTCTGTATTGATTTCTAATCAGAATTCTGCTTTTCAAAATAGCTGTCGTTTTCATTTTTGGGTTAATTCTGTTTATTTATTTTTGATTAGGCACTGGCTTCTGCACCCGATTCGTTGGACTGGAATAAACGCCAGGCGATGAATTACTTGAAAAGCAAATTCACAGCCGACGTGAACATGGTCTCTGCTTACCTTATAGAACTTGCCTTGAATTCGGACAGGGTGCGGTTCGTTAAAGATCTTCATCCGAATTTAATTTTAGGTAAAAAAGAATTTCATTAATTGGAAACGTCTAGTATTTTTTTTATAATTTAAAAAAAATACCGGTTATATTTAGATTATTGTTAAATTATCCTTTTCGCAATAATCGAAAACCAAATCCTATAGATTAATGTTTATATAGGGGTTTATTGATCAAGTTTAGTGCATCAGCATTTAATTAAGTCTTACCTTTCAGAATTTATTGTGAAGTGAAGTTGATTAAACAGGTATTTCCGATGATACCAATGAATTTTTGTCAGTATTATAGTTTCTTTTTTCTTTTGTTTTTCTATCAGCATGTGATGAAAATCGACAGTGACAAAATGGGTGAATCTATTCTTACATGTGATATACGAATCACGTATGAAAAGGGTATTAAAAATTAAATAAAAAAAAAAAAAAAGTTAAAGTCAATACCTACTTTTTTTTTCACTCTATTGCAGAAAGTCCTTTATAAATAATTTTCATTCATTTTTTAAGTTTATCTGGCGCCATCTATTGGTAGATACATGCAACTTAAATCTAAAAGAAAACTAAAATGAATGAATTAAATTTAATTACTGAATTAATATTTGAAAAAAACTGTATTAACATCCAGTTTCAAAAAAATGCATTTGAACTTGACTGGATGAATAGAAAGCATTTTATGAACGATTGAAAATTTGAACACGGGAGAGTGTGAGCTAATAGAAGGAAGTGAAAAAAAAGAGGTGGAAGTTTCAAAAACATTTTGATCACAATACTAAAAGTGAAGCCTACTTTTTACTTACAGACATTTCTTCCAAATATAAATGTTTATTAAAATATCTTATGGAAGAAAAAAATCATATTAGTGTTTAACAGTAGTTTCGTTTTAATCATTGCAATGCAATTAAAAACATAAAGCACAAAAGTGTAATCATCAGTATCGTATTGTTTACAGATTTTCTCTCAAGTCACCAAAACAAAATTCTGAAAAGTCACTAAATTTTCATGTAGTAATAATTGTTTCATTGTACATACTTATAATTTGTAATAATTTTTATTTACAAAATTAAGGAAATCATAGCAAAGCATATCCTTGTTGTAGAAACCGATATTTTGTTATTAGAAACTTTAATTTATTTATTATTTTTTTACCAATTATTGGCAAGATTAAAATAGCAGGTTGAGGGTTATGACGGTATCTGCAAACTGGTGAAGCTGGACTTTTGACAGTTATTGCCATTTATTATTTGGCAGTTATTATTTATTTTGAGTTACTGAAAATTGTGCAATTTTTCTAGGAAAAAGGTGAATTAAAAATTGTGATGTTGTCATTTATTTTTAAAAACCATAAATTAAACAATACCCGATCCTAGAAACAACTAGATACCGTTTAGAAACAACTAGCGTTAGTTATAGCTTTTCTCTCTAGCGCGCATGCGCATAGCAAACTGAGCATGCGCGCTAGTGAGAAAAAGCTAACGGACGTCCTACGGTAACTAACGTACGGTATGCAAAAACTCTCTATTAACCATTATGAATTCCGCAATAACCCATACCACCAATTACACCTACAAGTTCGCATGCCTTCAGAGACTTATATAATTGGAAAAGGAACACATTCACATAAATAATACAGACAAAATTCGTAATTTTAAATATAAACAAAAGTGAATTTATTATTATTTACAAATTTAAATTGAAATAAATCTTGCAATTAACATTATTTAAGTAAAAGGGAAATTCGGATAATGCATTAATAAAAATATAACTTATACATGTTGCCGCAATCCCAAGTTAATATATAATAATAAAAATAATATGGTGATAGTCATTACAGCTTGTTGCTTGCCACAACTGATGGTACTTTTTTTTTTCCCACCACAAAACTAAAGTTTCAGGGTTAATAAAGTTCAATACGCACCACTGTTCAAATCCATTGCAGCAGGGGCTAACCGCTCATGGAGCTCTTGTGTCGGGCAAGAAGCCTGTGGAAACATGTCCATATGTTGCATGGATGAGCATTTACCTTTTTCTAAAGACGCTGCAGTCGAAGAATAATCTGCTAACTGGTTGAAATCGAGAGTCGGGCAACTAAGCATCATGACGATTGCCGATACCATATTAGAGTCTATATCCGTTGGGCAGACGCACTCCCATCCATAAATCCAAATCCCCGTCTTGATGAACTGATTTCTTCATCTGGCCGAAGTGTTTTATGACCCCTGCCAATTAAAACACTTTCCACAGATATCCCCTTCACCCCCAGCTGTGGTAAATGACCTGCACTTACCGGAAACGGGTCATTCCGTTGGACATATATTGGATATCCATCCGGTCAGGTGCATGAGACCAATAAACAGCCCCTTTCCAAGGAATTCGCATAGAATGTTGCATAAAATTTTACACAACCATTGTACAATAATATGTTATCTTAATAAAAAAAAAAAAACTATTTATAAAAAGATATTGCTTATATTGACACGGCAAATTTTGGCAATTGAAAATTGACAATTTTTCTATGAATCAAAAAAAAAAAAAAAAAAAACTTTTCCACAATAATATCTTTTAAAAATTTGATCTTGCAGTGAATGTAATCATTAGTTGTGCGATATAAATTTCAATTGTTTCTTTTTCTTCAATTGAAAATTAATTTTTATAATAAAACTATTGTTTTATGTGCAGAGAGAAATTAATGCACTTGATTCGGTGGTATATATTAATGGAAAAGAATTTTCTGTAAATTTTAAAATATTGAACATTTTCACTTTGTAAGATATGGGTGAAAATGCAAAAGGACTTTTATAGAATGGTAACAAAAGTTAATTAATAAATTAAATAAGAAAATGTTCTTTATAAGTTCATTTGTTATTCTTCATAACAGATATGAGTGAAAACATTGTTAATTAGAAAAAAAAAAAAATCAATATTTTATTATTTTTCTCTACTTCACCTATTAGAGTTTACTCTTTTCAAAATTAAAGTCTCATTTACATCCATCCATTTGTTTGTGAAACCATAAATTTTTTTGAGTTTTGGAAATTAGAACTTACGAAAAAAACCCATAATATAGAGTAGATATCTATTGATGTAAAAATTAATAACATATTACCATATAATCGTATTCAAATATGGTTTACGCAGAAGTATATCAGATGCCTATCAAGATCTTTGAATGCTGCTGTTATTCCTCAATTCAGACATTTACGGCCGTTTTATTTCAGCAAGACTGGGTTCTATCTCACTTGACACGATATGTATCTGAATTATTTGAAAAATGACGGGTTCGTAGTAAAAGATAAATTCTATATTTCTTGTTCGGATATAAATTCATTGATTTCATTTTGTAGGAACGTATAAAAAAATATTAAACAGACATTTCTTTTTGATAAGTTCGTTTTAAAGTAAAAAATAAAATTTGCTGTTTCTAATTTTACACAGTAATTACTAAAAAAGCATGTAGAAAGATAACTGTTTATACGTTGAGCATTTTTCTTGTTTTTAAAGGATCCCACAATTATCTGTATTATATGTATAATGTAAAAAAATGAATAAAATTCTGATATTTTTTTTTTATTTCGATGCAAATGGATGAAATGTACGCCATTTCATTTTTGTATTCATAATTTTTGTAATAGTTAATACTTTGTTGGGCACCATGGTTTCATTCAGTTCCTTTTATTAGCTCACACTCTCCCTATATACACAGTCCAGTCCCATTAATGTGACCACCACCTACTTTTGACGTCAACGTGAAATAACCAATCACAAAAGGCAGGTGGCAGCACATTGCAGTGGAGTGTATATAAAGGATGTCCTAGGGCATCAGAAAGCATTTCAATCGTTGCTCTCCGCTGATCGTTGTTGTTTCGTCCGCTCTGCCAAAGGTGGTTATTCTGGCTTTTGACAGGTGGTCACATTAATGTGACTGAACTGTGTATATCTTGTACAAATTTTCAATCGTTCATAAAATACTTTTTATTCATACCACTCAATTTTAAATAATTTTTTTTTGAACTTGTAGTGGATGACATTTGATGTTAATATAGTTTTTTCAGATATTAATTCATTCATTAATTTTTAGTTTTTTCTAGATTTAAGTTGCCTATATCTATCAATAGATGGCGCCAGATAAACTTAAAAAAAATGAATGAAAATTATTTATAAAGGACTTTCTGCAATAGAGTGAAAAAAAGTGGGAATTGACTTAAAATTTTTTTTATATATTACTTGTTGTATCAAAAATGTTTTATTAATATATTATCAAAACTGTTTTGTGTGAAATTGTTTACAGGGCCTGCTCCTGAAAAGCATGACAAGGATCACTATTTCGTGCAGTACACTGTTCGAGTGGGGGAACACCCGGATGTGTATTTCACTATCAGTATTAAAGTCCCACCCAAGTCTAACTTCTTCTACATCATGAACGAAAGTGCACATCATGATGCCAAATTTAAGTGAGTATTTGAAGTATCAATCTTCTTGCATATGAATCGTCGTCAATAAGAATTCTCAACTCCTCATTTTGCACCATCTCCTGCTATCCAGCATCTTGATTCAATCGATTTCGTGACGCGAGATGCAGATGTCTTTTCGGTCCCGGATCGACGCAGCCCGATCGATCGAAATCCCGACGCAGATGTCTTTTCGGTTGCAGCCCGATCGACAAATCCCGACGCAGATGTCTTTTCGGTTGCAGCCCGATCGACAAATCCCGACGCAGATGTCTCTTCGGTTGCATCCCGATCGACGAATCCCGACGCAGATGTCTTTTCGGTCGACGAATCGGTTGCATCCCGATCGACGAATCCCGACGCAGATGTCTTTCGGTTGCATCCCGATCGACGAATCCCGACGCAGATGTCTTTTCGGTTGCATCCCGATCGACGAATCCCGACGCAGATGTCTTTTCGGTTGCATCCCGATCGACAAATCCCGACGCAGATGTCTTTTCGGTTGTTGTATCCCGATCGACAAATCCCGACGCAGATGTCTTTTCGGTTGCATCCCGATCGACGAATCCCGACGCAGATGTCTTTTCGGTTGCATCCCGATCGAACAAATCGACCCGACGCAGATGTCTTTTTCGGTTGCATCCCGATCGACGAATCCCGACGCAGATGTCTCTTCTGTTGAATCTTGGTCAATTTCGTGATGCAGATTTATATTCGGTTGAATTCCAATCGATTTCACAATGCACATTTCTTTTTTCTTGAATTCCAATCCATTGTTTTAACAAACCCATGGTGTTTGAATACAAATATTTTTATGCAATCGTAAATCGATGGTAAATATCCAGATGGGTTTTCTAAAAAAATTAAATTTTCTTAATTGTTAATTTCATTTTCAATGGTAAAAAAAAATTTCACTTTTTTTTTTTTTTTTTTTTTTTTTTTTTTTTTTACTAAATGGTTATATCAGAATTGTAATATAATGTTCCTTTTACATGAAATGGCTGCATTTAATTTGTATTCCTCAGCTTTTCTGCCTATTTCGACCAAGACGGGAATCCCAATATCTTCTCGATCTCTAACGTCCCAAACGATGCAGAGGAAAACCTGTATTGGAGGTTGTGCCTGCAGACAGAGGTCGATCACAATCGTCACAATTCCACCTTTAGGACGGTGCATGGATGTAAGTATTCTTGAATTGCTCCTCCCATTTTTGGAAAAAAATGGAATAATATAAAAATTTTATTGTACTGTACTACTGTGCCCCAAAAAATAAGACCTGGGAAAAATTTTAATAGAATAATATAATATAATTAATCCGATTATTGTACTACTACTGTGCCCAAAAATAAGACCAATTATTATTTTTTTCAAAAACTCTTTATTTATTCTTCCAAATTTATTTCATCGCCTTCAGAGTAATCCCCTCCGCACAAAATGCACTTATGCCAACTTTTTTTTTTCCAATCCTCAATGCATGCTAAAAAGTCATCGGCAGGGATGGCCTTCACAGCACGCGCCGATTCACTTTGAATCTCTTCAATCGACTCAAAACGGTGACCCCGTAGGGCCTTTTGAGATTAGAGATTGAGCCACGGTGTGAATGCGGAACGATATGGGTTTCCATTTTGGCGAAAAAGTCAGGAAGAATCAATGCAGTGTGAGCTGGCGCATTCAGTGTTTTCGGTACCGATCGAGATTTGACGCGTTTGAAGCCCAAAATGAAATTGACCGATCCTTTTGAAATTCCAACATCATCAGCAAGGCCTCTAAATAAAAATCGACGGTTTACAAGCACCAAATCTTTAAGTTTTCGGACGTGAGCTTCGTCGGTTGAGGTCGGTAGTCGACCAGAGGACTCTTCCTCTTCAACGCGTTCTTTACCTTCTTTGAACTGTTTATACCACTTCTAAAAATTTCTTTCCGATATAGGAATGCTCACCGAATGCCTTCTGCAACATTCTATACGCTTCCGCAAACAAAATTGAATGCAAGTTCTTTGCTCAATGAATTCAGACATTTCAAAAATCGCCGGAATCAGTTTGTGTCTCACAAAACCAAGCGTAACCTAAACACTTGTGAATATTTTGACGTGAAAATTTCGCACAGATGTCAAGGACAGTGCCAGCAACCTAAAAAAGAGAAAAAAATTGAAATTCCATAAGCCTTGGGAATTTTAAATTGAAAATTGGTTTTACTTTTTGGACACAGTAGTATATGTCAAGAATATATGAAATAATTTACGTTAATTTGTGTCTATTGTAAATGGCTAATTTAATAATAGTTTTGGTAATTTGATTACTAATTCAACATTTTCAATGTTTCTTCCCTCCAATCGTTTGGGTTAAATTTGTCTTATATTAGCCTACACATAATTCAAACCACTAAGAAAAAAAAAAAGAAAAAAAAAAAAAAAAACAATCATTGAAAATTGTAGGCCATTAATCCTTATGAAAATATTTTTTTCCCAACTTGTTGGTTAATGGTAGTGCAGGCTGGAGAACAGGGTTTCGTTTTCCGTTATAACGTGCTTTATTCACCTTTGATTAAAACAAAGATAAACTTTTGAAGATGGCAACAGTATCTCTCAATTTATCTGCCAATTTCAATGGTTTTTTTTTTTTTTTTTTTAAATATTTTTGCCTACTCAACTTTTTTTATCTCGCGTTAATGATATGAGATTTTAGTATCCGGTGAAAACTCGCTTTTACTGCTTAAAAACATCCAAAAAGGAATCACTCTTCCAATCCTTTTGTCTTTAGGAACAACATTGGCCTATCGAATTTGGTTTAACTTCTAATAAAGTGATCGACAAATTTAGCATGCATGAATAACTTTCATAACTATTTAATGAATTGTAATAATTATTAGAACTATTTAATAAAATTCTTCTCTCCTTATAAACGAATATCTTTTATAGAGCTTTTTGATATGACATAAATTAACTGCATAAATCGAGTAATTTTAAATTGTTTTTCTGTAAAAATTATGTAATCTTAAATTTTAACCTCGAATATATGTAGATCGACGAACTGGCTGAAAACGTGAAACGGAGTCGTCTGCATTTTGCGCATGCGCCATTACACTGAATTAGCAAATTGTATTTTTACATCATAATTTTAAAAATGATTTGAATATATTGTTTGTTTATTAAATTTTTTTTTTTTTATTTTGTCGATTGTTATATTGTTAGCAAAAAATTGTTTTTTAAAATTTAATTTGCAATTTTTTTATTACGAATTAACTTAATAAATATGAAAATAAAAAATTTCATTAAAAATATCGTCTGCTTTTTTTTTTAAGTCTGCTTTTATTTATAAACTTTAATATAAAAAAAAAAAAAATTTTTAGTCAATTCCTTCTTTTTTTTTTTTTAGTCCTTGCAAATTAAAAAAATGAATAAAAATTTAATCTAAGATATAAACTTAATTAAAAAAAAATATTAATTTTAAATTTAAAAATGAATGAATTAAAATTTTAAAAAACTAATACAACCACTACAAGTTCAAAAAAATGTATTTGAAAGAAATTAAAAAATTTTATGAACGATTAAAAATTTGAACAAGATATAATGAGATGCTAAAAAGGAATTGAAAAATTTGAAATCGGTTGAATTGAAAAGAGTAATTTAGAAAATTAATAGTTTTAAATAAACTTTTTAATTTTTTTTTAATAATTAAACATAGAATATCTTATAGTTGGGTAAAAACGATTTAAACAAAAGTTGTTAATGATTTTAACATGCACATTTGACTAAATTTTTAACTCTGTATGTAATGTACAGACTGTTGTTTAGACAAAAATATAAAGTTAAAAGGTCTGATAAAAAAATATTACCTTTTGCAAACGATGAAAATAAGATGCCAACTCTGTAATATCTATAAAAAACAAATAAAAAATTTGAAAATCTATGGACTTGCAGAAAAATTTAATAAATAAAAGATAATACTAAAAATAAATTTAAATACGGTAATCTAAAAAAATTGTTGTCGAATATTTTTCGAATTTTACGCAATTAAAAAAAAATGTCGTAGATTTCAAGAAAAACAGCACCTATCTTTCACTTTAAATAGGAAGTTTTGCATTTTTATAATAAACTAATAACATTTAGTTTTATTATAATAAATTTAAATTTAGAGTAACTATTAAATTTTTTTTGTTGGTAAAAAGAACTATTATTTGTGAGGTCTTGATAGGGGTGAATAGAAAAGTTTATTGACATGCATAAACTTTTTATAAAAGTTTTCATAAAGTTTTTGAATTTACACTGCTCATATTTTTATTTTTTTGCGTAACATTATATAAAAAAATACCGTCACATATCGTGAGAAATTCGACTTGTTGATTCTACGAATTGTATAAACAACATGTTGACTTTAATCAACTGGCCCATTTATAAAACATGTTAAAAGGCCATAAATTCCAAACATGAAAGAGAAAATAAATGAAGCAATGGAAAATTTGATGTTAAATTCACATAGTAAATCCACACACAGACGAAAAAAACTATTTTATTCGTTTTAAAAACACTATACCTAACTCGTGGCTCAGTGGCAACGTGTGCCGCTGGTGAGCATTAGGGGTGAGGTTCAAGCCATTGGCGACATTGTTGTAGACCAGTAATGGGCAAACTTTTCGGCCGCGGGTCAAAAATCGAAAAAAAAAAAAAAAAAAAAGAACTTTGGCTGGCCAAGATAAAATTTTCTAAAATTTTAAAAATATACAAGTATTACGGGTTTAAATATTAAATGAGATGAATGAAATGCGATTTCATTTTTTAAAAGTTCTTATATTGAGGTTGGAAATGAGATGTATTCATTCTAAGGAACGAGGCTGAATGCTCATCTGTCAGTCTACTTCTGAAATAATTCTTTCTAAAGTTCATTAGTTGAAAACACTTGTTCACATGTATAAGATGAAGCAAACATAGCATTTCTTTTCTGGACGTGAGATATTAAATTTGGGAAACATACTGTCGATAATGATTTGTAAAACTAACTTCGGCATATTTAGAAACAACTGCTTGAGATGATTGTTAGATTCTATTCAATTAATTCAACCTGCAAATCTGACCTCACTTATTCACAATTTACGTAAAAATATGCAATTCTGTTTGAATGGCACTGAATTCTTGAAATCTGCGTTCGAACTCAAAATGCAGTTTTTTATAGCTATCTTCATAATTCTTAAGCTTCTCTTCATTTACTGAGGGTATTGAATTTTTCCTCGGGAAATGAGATAAAAATATTTTTAATTAAAAAAATAATATTTAATCAAAGTAGAAAAGGAGATGGATGTATAATATATAAATATATATATTTCTTTTAATTTGACTCGGGGCGGCAAATTAAAATTTTATCCGCGGGCCGGATAGAATCTTCCGGCTTTGCCCATCCCTGTTGTAGACACTGTTTAAAAAACGAGGAGACTCGAGGAGATGTTAAGTATCTTGCCTCATGAGTCGAACTACCTGGGAGTTTTCGGGTTTTCTTCCATAATACGCAAAGCGAGGTAGTTTCCTCTAAAAGTCCTCCCGGAAGGCACTTCCCTCCTTTTTCAGCGACACGTCAGACATCACAACTTTAAAAGTTGCTGCACCTTTCCATCCATCCATCCATCCATCCATGAGAAGATTTCATGTATTGTCCGTTCCACACTGTAGGGCACTGAGGATTCGACACAACGACTTAACAAAAACATTATGTTCTAATTATATAGAACTATTTGTAATTAAGCACTATTCAGTATTTAAATTTTCCCGATTCAGTATTTAAATAGATTGCTTCATTTAATATATTAGCTGCGTTTGCAAAAATATTTTTTATTTAAAAGGGAAAATTAATAAATACTAGACAATTTGATATAAGTTTCATTACATGCGGGAAAATTTTGTGAGTTTATTAAAGGTTTAAAAAATTCTTTATATGAAAAAAAAAATCTAATGCATAATGTACTGTGGAAATCTTTAAAGTTGTTATTTTCATATCGAAATCTTTAAAATTTTTAATTCTTTTTTTTTCCTTCAAATTAATACGAGAATCACAACTACGCGAAATCTTTTGAGGCATTGTGTATAATATAGCATATAAGAGCAGTTGAGATTCTCGTAATAATTAAAAATTAATAATAAAATAATAACTTAATTTGAAGGAAATAAAGTGGAAATAGTTAACAATTTCCCAAGATTTCATTATGAATGGAATAAAAAAGAATTTCTCGGTAATATATGGATAAACTCATTTATTGTATTTTATATTTTCGATTTTTAAGTTGAAAATTGGTAAAATATTTCTAATTTAAAATAAAGTGTTTTTATATGCGATTTAAAATCGTTTATTTATTTACTGTTTACAATTTTCTATCGTTATTAAGAAATTGTTTAAAAATATTAAACAAAATCGTCTGCTTAGATATTTAATTGTTTTTGTTTGTGTTCCTATAATTAAAAGATTTACATTACAAGATTAAGCAAATAAATATCGTTTGAAATTTGCTATAAAATTACTAACTTGCTAGCTTAAATAACTAAGAGAAAAAATTATACTATTTAAAAAATGAATCAAAACATTTAATTTATTATTCAAATGTCTTTTTTATTATTATAAAACATTATAAAAGTAGAATAACAAGTAGATCAAAATCGGTACTGGCAACAAAGCTGCATCATGGTGGGAAGTAAATCATCTTTCGAAAAATAAACTCTAATCCAAAAATTATTAGTTACTAATCACGGAGCGGAATCACAAGAATGTTATGGAATACGCAAGCTTAAAGATTGACTGATTGAATTATTCTTTGAACTATCATAAAGGAGGAGTGATAAAGAAAAATTCTTCATTAGCATAAAATAATTGAAAACTTCAAATTTCATCTGCCAAAATATAGGGAAAAAAAATTGTTTTTATAGTATTATATTTGTGAATGAAAGCAAATGTAATAAAATTGTAGGTAGTAGTTTCATAATGTCTGGTTCAAACTGAAAGAAGAATTTTAAGAGAACTTATTTCATTCATTAAATATTTTTTTTCATTAGCGATAATGAATTTTAGTGTTGATCTGTAAATCTGAATATTGATATCTCAAACGATCCGAAATAACATTGATTCAAAGTGGTCAGTTGAAAATTTTGTTTCTACAGCGAGGTTCAAAAAGTTCTGTTAGGAAAACAATCTTAAACATAACCGCCTTGAATGTTCAACTGTAGTTGCTTCACAATTGTAAGGAAGTTATTAAATACCTCCTCATTCACCAGATTTGAACCCAAAAGAACATATTTGACAATTTGAAAATAGATTTCAGAAACCTAGAAACCTTCAGAACAGTTAAGTTTTGTATTGCATGAAATTTGGAACAAAAATAGTCTATAATTTACTAAAAATAACTTAACAAATCTATAAAGACAATTTTATAAATTTTTATTATAATTAAATTATTATATGCTTCAAATCTATAAAGACGAGCATCCAAGACGATTAATCGTTGTGAAAGTTAATAAATATTTAGTCGGGTATTAAAAATTTCTTAAGAAAAAGAAGCTGAAATATATATTTTTTATCTAATTACATGGTTCTCATTAGAAAACGTTTGTGTGCAATTTTCATACTTTCATCATTTATTTCTGTATTGAAAGTAAATTTATTCGAAATATAAAAAAATGCTACTTGAACATATTTTATATTTTAACTAAATAGTTTCAAAGCAATAAACTTCTCATTTGTTTAATAATTTGTATACATAATACATCTATCCGAAATTTTGTAAGGCACTGTATATACATATATATTACTCTGTGGAATTTTTGTTGTTAATTATATTAACAGAGAAAATTTTCCTAAAAATAAATGTTTTAGAATGAAATTAAAAACGACCAAAAAATTTTTAAAAATGATCGCGAACACAAATATACTTACCATAGCTTCAAAAAATAAATATTCAGTTTCTTTACTAAATATTTACAAATAACTTATTACATGCCCATAATTGAAAGCAGACAATTTTTTAACTAGTGTAGTTTCAGAATGTTTAATTTTATTTTACGGCTAATTTGATTTTAAAATTAGTTATTTAATTAAATAAAAGAAAACTTTTAGCATTTATTATTTAATTTATAGATAATTACTATAAAATTCTAAGAAAAAGAATTTAATTTGTCGTCTAATAGTTTTTATGTTATTCTAATTCGTTTGTGATCTAAATTATTTTTATTTTACTAGTACTCTTTGGAAACAGTAAAAAGCAGACGATTGTTGAGAAGAGTTTTTAAAACTATAATTTTAAAGTGAAAAATACAGTTTTTATTTAATTAAAAAAAATTTGTTGCGAGTTTTGGTTATTCACCATATGAAATAATAATAAATTCAGAAAAAAATTAACTTGCATGTGTTATAATTTAAGTTTTTGGATATACATAAATCATTGATCAGATTAAAAGTTACCATTGGAATAAGATACTCATATTTCTTGTTTTAGAAAATAATAATTAATTCAAATAAAACTTCATAATTTTTTTGCACATTTCTGAATTTTTAAAAAAAAATAATTAGGAAGAATATTTTGAATGTTTTAAGGAAATTTGACTTCTTTTGGTTTGAAAATTAAAAAAAAAAAAAAAAATGATTGAAAATATTGAAAAGTTTTTATAATTTCTTTCCTCATCTAGAAAGTTTAAAAATATATAATTCAATTGTGATATATTGTGAATAAAATGACTTTGAATTTAAAAAGCGTGCAAAAGAATGTAATATTTTTTATTTATGCTTCTGTTTGCTATAAATTATAACTTATTTCACAATGAATTGTCAAATTTTTGTAATATAATTAAATTACCATCATTCAATTCCTTCTATTAGCTCGCACTCTCCCTATATATATATCTTGTTCAAATTTTCAATCGTTCATAAAATACTTTTGTTCATCCACTCAAGTTCAAATACATTTTTTGAACTCGTAGTGGATAACACTAGATATTAATACAGTTTTTCAACTATTAATTCAGTAATTAAATTTTAATTAATTTTAGTTTTTTTTTAGATTTAAGTTGCATGTATCTACCAATAGATGGCGCCAGATAAACTTAAAAAAATGAATGAAAATTATTTATAAAGGACTTTCTGCAATATAATGAAAAAAAAAAGCAGGAATTGCCTTAATTTTTTTTTTTTTTTTTATATATTACTTGTTTATATTTATTTTAGCATAACTTACAGCTAATAAATGACTTAGGATTGTTGCATCATTTATTAATTGAAGCTTTCTTTTCTTTTCAGCTCCTATACATTTGACACCAAGTCGTGATGACCACGTTATCTATTGGTACAGAAACTCTGAATGTGAAGAATCATGAAATCTTTAGTGCGCGATCATTAAAACAGTAATTAATTTTCTAAAGTGTTCATTTAACTTTATTAATGTGTTTCATTTAAGTTTACATTTGTTTTGTTAAGTAAAAATACAATTTTCTTTTTTGAGTCTGTTGTCTATTCTTAATCACTACTTTATTCTTCTTATACTAAAAAGTTAAACTGTATTGCTTGTATGTACTCCGGTTGGTGTTCCAACATACTCCCCCAAAAAAGGAAAAGTGTATTTTAACAATGATAATTGAAAGTGTATTTTAACAAGGATAATTGAGAAGTGATAATGCAAGCAAGGTAACAGCTTGTTTGCATAAGATATCGATTCAATTTTGTGATTTAGCAGACATCGTATTAATTAGATATAAAGGATAAAAGACGTGGAAAAAATTGCTACATGAAAGCAAATAATTGTAAAAGAAATTCGCAACAAATTATATAAGAAAAGTTTCATTAGAAAGCAATAGCTTGGGATATTAATAATTTTTCAGGTTCCTGAATGGCCGAGTGGCTGGCGCTCTGTACCACAGGTTTGGGGTTGGAATCCCGGCGGTGCCATGGATGTTTGTAGTGTTCGGGATCCACTTTTTAAACCGTAGGTTCCGGTCTGACAGGATCGTAGAGCGTTGCGGGGGTAGTGTTAATCCGCGTCCGTAGCTTATTGTATCTTCAAGCTACATGCACCTCCTGGGTAGTGCCAAGTGAATAACGTTGGTACAGCGCTTGTCTTAAGGCATCTAAGACAACTGTTTATTTTTAAGCATAAATGAAGTATTCCAAATTTTACAAGAATCACTATCACATTCAATAGCCGAGAAAAATATATCAGAGTTTGAAAATTCTAGGCATAAATGAAGTATTCCAAGTACAATAAGAAGCACTATACAGCTCAATAGGCATGGGAGAATGCCAAAAGTGATAAATATGAAAAGAAGGAATTGATCAACGCACTACGAGTACTTATAGCCATTAGATATACCAATGTTTGAAATCCCGGAGCCAAGACGTGAAAAGCGACTCAAAAACCATACTACAAAACACTTCACGAAAAAGCCAAATTCTCCAGAAAATTCCAGAGGATTAACGTTATTCATGAATCATTTCAAGAGTTAAGGGCAACAAACTACCATTTTCCCGCCAAAATTTGCAAATTTGGAATGGAGCTTTTATTTGCTTGGTGCACTTTTGGATTGCCAACGAACCCCTAACCATGACATCAGGTTCACACATAACAAGACTAAAAATGCAAATCTTCACAACAAAATTTAAAATGTTACCTGAAAACTAAATGCACAATCAGTAACCGAACTCCCAGGCTATTCCACTTACGTAAATGAATAATTACATGAAACATGTTGTGATGGATGCTAATCTAAAAATGTGGCACAGATAATAAATAAAAAAAAAAAAGGCGAGAACACTTGTTTGGACATTTATTCTCAGCACTATATATAGTACTTGTAACAATAACTCATCAAACATAGCACACAACATTTACAAAGAAACCAAATTCAAATAATAAAAATCTTTGACTACGAAAAATAAAATATGCAATAAAAAATTATCATATTTTCTATCAAATTAAATTAAATATATTATATACATTAAAGATTAAAACAAATTCAATTCAGATAAATTTATTTCATAATAATTCGCATTTAAAGTTTAAGAATGAATTTTAAGTTTTAAACTAAACCAAAAATGAAACTTTATTCAAACAAAAATCCAGATCACAAAAAAAAAAAAAAAAAAAAATCAAATTGTATATCATATTGAATTTTATGTTAATTAGTTATTTTATTTAAGAACTGATTTGATCCAAGTATACATTTAAAACGAAAAATATTAGATTAGAAAAATTTCTTTCTAAACTCGTAGTGTATAGGTATTTGTAATATGCGTAGAATTTCTACTTATTTTCGATTTAGTGTTTACTGTTTTTAGAATAGTGTAATTCTAATTTTGCTAACAATTTGAATGTAGGCCCCTCTTGATCTTGATGCCCTAGGCTGAAGCCTAGTTACCCTGTAGGAAAATCCGGCCCTGCTCGGGGTATTATTGAAGACCCGAACGTCGTTGAGATCAAATAAAATGACCTTCGAGAAGTCCTCTCGGCTTAATGTAAATAGCAGATCTGAAGAGTGTGAAAGCAACCTTCATTACTTTCTAGAAAAATAATATAATCGTAATGTTTTTAAAAATCTTTAAACATTGCCTTTTGAGTTTCTTACTATCAGAAGAAACTGAATCACCCAATGAAGAACATTGGGTAGCAATGTAGATGAAATTATTATCGCTCATTGTATTGATAATTGTTAATACCCGATTCGTGGCTCAGTGCAATGTGCGCCGCTGGTTGACCATTAGGACGGAGGTTCCACCCATCATCGACGCAACTGCCCAGTGTGGGCAAAGGCGGTCTACCTACTGGTAGATTTCGAGACGCTAGATGTTTTTATTTTTACTGGGTAGGGTTGTCAACTCTACGCCCAACGCTCAACAGTCATAGAAGACCGGGACCTACGGCTTAAAGTGGATTCCGAACCACTGCAAACATCCATGGCACCGCCGGGACTCGAACCCGAAACCTGTGATACCGAGCTCACCCAATCAGGCCCCGGAGGTTCCACCCGCTGGCGCATTGTTGTAGGTATTGTTTCAAAAGCAAGGAGGCTTGATGACGTTTGGGATGTTTAGCATCTTGCCTCCTGAGTCGGAATAACCGAAATTTTCCGGATTTTTCTATAGGCTAACTAGGCTTCAGCCTAGGGCCTCAAGATCAAGAGGGGCCTACATTCAAATTGTTCGCAAAATTAGAATTGCACTATTCTAAAAACAGTAAACACTAAAACACTGAATCGAAAAGAAGGAGAAAATACTAATAATTCATACTTAAATTATATAATTTTAAATAATAATAATAATTCATAATTCATACTTAAATTATTAATTCATATTCAAATTTAAATGCGAATTATTATGAAATAAATTTATCTGAATTGAATTTGCTTTGATCCTCAATGTATTGAATATATTTAATTAATTTGATAGAAAATAGGATAATTTTTATTGCCTATTTTATTTTCGTATTAGTTATTGTTACAATAAAAACTATATAGGGTGCTGAGAATAAATGTCCAAATAAGTGTTCTCGACATTTTTTAATTTATTATCCGTGCCACATTTTATATAAAAATTAGTACCCATCACAACATGTTTAATTTAACATATTGATATATATATCACAGTAAGGATGTATTTTTTTTTATCTCTCGTGTAATTTACAAACTTAACAATGGGTGGTGAAAGGGCCTCAAAAAATTGAAATAGCCTAGGCCTCTTTTCAACTAAATCTGGCCCTGGTGATAAGGTTTCTCCTATTGCTTAATTAATTATTTAGAATTACATAAAAGGTTATTGCATAGAAGATAAAATGTGTAATAATTATTATTGTTAGTGTTAAAGAAATAATTTAATTTGAGCCATAGCTGAAGAATTTTTTTAATATTAAAATACTTGGAATAAAAGAGTTTAAATTTAAAGATAAAACTTAAGTGATGATTGCACTTTGTTAAGAACTTGGGGGACTAGATTACTCTAGTCTTTCCCCAGAACTCAGATAGGTAGGAAAAGGGGTTAAAAGAAAGAGGGACTAAAAGGCTCCTTCCCACCGAGGCGATGATGCGGCAGGCAAGAAAGTTTTCTCGACCTCTTCACAGCGAAACGTCAGAAATAACATTACGCCTAGTGAAGTTACGCTTCATTCAGCGGTGCATTTCAAACCGGTTTCAGGCGAACGCGGCGAGGCTAGTGATTGGTCAGAGCTTCACGCTTAAATCTTCCCGCACGAGCCGTAAGTCAGTGACAAAAAAAAAAAAAAAAAAATATATATATATACATAAAAATTCAAATAAAATTTTCTTAATTTATTTACTCCTCTTTTTTATTCTCTCACTTTAAATTTTATTCTTATTATTACACTAACATTTTGTTTTTACAACGCTTTTTTTCATGCTACTAACATTTTGTTTATTCAATTTTCTATTTTTATATTATTCTATTCATTTTTTAAAATTTTTCTCGTGGGCAAATTACTTCCCTTTCACTGTTCCTCATCTCCAAGCCATCCAACCCAGATAGGAGCAAATGGCAGCTGCGCTGCCAACGCTTCGTAAAATACCAGAAGTTAAGTCAGTGAGAGTCCCCGCCGGACTCCCGGTCCAAGCGTAATGAGATCAACTGATCGGTA